>JAJONR010008061.1:0-26804 GCA_029582245.1 Solanum etuberosum
CGGCCTTCTTGCCTGCTGGTTTCGACTTTAGGATGGCATAGTTTGGGATAAACTACTCTTGGTACACTTATTTTTATGGCAAACCTACTAAAACAGATTATTATAACAGTTTATAACATAATAGAGTTCATAATAATATGGATATCTTCAGCAATATATAATTTAGCTACACATATTTAAGAGTAGGCATACCTCTTTCATTAGATTGTCGGGTGTTTGATCCTTAGCTGCGTTTGAGTTTTTCATTTTAGTAGTTTAGAGAATATTATTTTTTTTTTGATTTAGAAAATCGAAACCTATTACAAAACTTGAATCTTGCTCTTGCACACCAAAATAAAGTCGACCCTTTACAAAATAAACCTAGGATCCTATTTATAGAGTTTAGAAAAGGTATTTCCAAAGTTAGCCCAAGAAGGAATCCTAATTAAACCCAACTTTTGCCAAAACGTCCGTCAGACCTTGGAGCGTTGCGCCCAACTCGCACTTTGCAGGCTGGGGCGCTGCGCTGCCAATGTGCCAAAAATCAGCCCCAGTCAAGCTTGGCCTGGCGCGTCGCGCCCTTGCTGCGCCAGTGATGCTGGAGCGTCGCGCCAGCTTTTGCTCATGGTGTCACTTGTCGTCTTCAACTCTTTTTCTTTCACGATTCCAACGCTTCTCTTAGAACCCTGCAAAATACCTAATCATATATATTAGTATGCAATCATCGCAATCCTAAGCCAAACATGTTAGTTAGATTAGTGAATGTCCTTAAACTTACATTAAAAGGTGGGTAATTTGTAGTAATTTGGCATATAAATATGCCCAAGATCACTACCCCACACTTAATTATTACATTTACAATTGAAGTAATCTCGACTAACAAGAATGTCATTGCAGATTACCTATCAAGAGAAAGGTACTCAAACTGAGGACCTGACAACTGAAGATACAAATAAAGATATAGTCTCAATCCTTACTATGCTTTCCTTGAAAGTAGACAGTATAGGAACAAGGCTACAAAAAATAGAACAAAATGAGATATGTCAGCAACGTGATAATAAAAACGCGGAGCTAATCCAGCAGCATGGCTATAAATATGCGGATCTAAAAGGTGTACAGAGTTCACCCCACACAGAGTATGCCTAATATCACGATAAGGGGGTCTTTTGATCATGGCCTGATAGTCAGAATTATCACAATTGGGGGAACCCAAAAATGCATTCAAAGCTTCTACAGTAAATCTCACACGACTATCCCTAATTAGACCTTGGTCCCACCTAACATGATATGTATTCCAATTCACATAGAATTCACGTACTAAGCTCAAATTGCACTCACCTTGATCCACAAAGATATAGTGGAGACCCAAATCACGGACTCGGGTATGAATGTGCGGGAAATATTCTAGCAATCGCCCCTCATCGACATACTCAACACCCAGGTACTTAGATTCTTGTTGGCAGTCGTACCAATCCTCGCCATAGTGCATTACAGCTTGTTTTCCAAATTTTTAAGGCGGCAAGTTGGTGGTTTCTCGACTAGAACTTCCGGCAACCGCTCTTTTCCTACTTCGCTTAGTACCAGAGCCACTCACAATATTTTTACCCTTGGGAGGCATATTCACACCCAACAATGGAAGAAAAAAAATTGGGGAAAAAGGAGGGGGGTCGGGTGGGTAGTGGGGTGGGTGGGGTTGGTGGGTTTTGAAAATTTGACAGATTTTGGTGGGTTTTAGTGGTGGAGAGTTGAGGAAAAGGTACGGGAAGAAGGTTTTGGTACGGATTTATGGAGGAAATTGGGATTTTTGGGGAAGAAAATAGATAGAGAAGATGAAGAAAATTTTGGGAATTTAGAGAGAATTGGAGGAGAGGGACGGTTAGAGAGAGAAATAGCAGGAGAAAATGAGGTGTATTTGGGTAGGTGAAAGATTTAAGGTGGGTTTTGGGGGTGGATCCCATGTGAAAGAAAAATCTTACAAAAAATCGGACTTGGGCAGCCTTGGCGCGTTGGTGGCGCGGGGCGCTGCCAGTGCGCCCAAAATGGGTCGCAGTTCATTGGACCTTGGCGCGATGCGCCCATATGCGCCTACCCGGGTGGCGCGACGCGCCATGTTTGCGCCTGGTATCGGCCCTTCTCGTTGGCCTAGCGTGATGGTGGGGTGCCGCGTTGCCAGTGCACCCAAAATGGGCCTCTGAACTTTTACCTCTGCGTGGCGTGCCTGACCTGCGCCAGAACCCATTTTCCAACGCAGTTGGTTTTCTTTTCTCGTGGTGTGTTCTCCGACAACCTGCGCATCAACCGAACAATGTAACATCATAATGGTGGGTTGCCTCCCACCCAGTGCCTTAGTTTTGGTCGTGGCACGACTCTTCTTTTTGTATTTTTCTCTTTATTTCCTAGCTATTACAAGGAAATCACATTCGACCAAAACCCTAAAAAAATAACAAACTAAAAATAAGAACTCTACACCTAGAAATTTGAAACTAAGCTAAAATTTCAAAATTAAGCAAAACTACTTCCTATTACATATCAGTCACGGGTTGCCTCCCGTGGAGCGCCTGGTTTAACGTCGTGGCTCGACTTAACTTGGTTCATTCGTCATTCAGCTCAAGAGCCTCCCGATCACGATCCGAATCTTCACCAAAGTAGTGTTTAACTCTTTGCCCATTCACCAAGAACGTCGGGCCATTTTCACCTATAAGTTCAACGGCACCATGTTATGTCATCCTTACCACTTCGAAGGGACCACTCCATTTCGACCTTAGTTTTCCAGGGAATAACTTAAGTCTTGAGTTAAAGAGTAGTACCTTTTCTCCCGGAGTGAAAGTGCGAGGAACTATGTGCTTGTCATGCCACCTTTTTCATTTTTTCTTTGTAGAGCTTGGCATTCTCATACGCATGGAGCCTAAACTCCTCAAGTTCATGCAATTAACCCACTCGCTTCCTACCTGCCATCTCGGAGTCCAGATTTAGCTTCTTGATTGCCCAATATGCTTGGTGCTCTAATTCGCCGGAAGATGACATGCCTTGCCGAACACCATGTGATAGGGAGAAGTCCCTATGGGTGTTTTATATGCAGTTCTATATGCCCATAACGCATCATCCAGCTTCTCAGACCAATCCTTTCTTTATGCATTCACCGTCTTCTGCAAGATTTGTTTCACCTCTCTGTTCGATACTTCAACTTGACCACTTGTTTGAGGATGGTAAGTTGTATCAACTTTATGTCGAATGCCATACTTAGCAAGAAGATTTTTCACTAGATGGTTAATGAAATGCTTACCTCCATCACTTATGATTTCCATTGGAGTGCCAAAACGAGTGAAAATGTGCTTCTTGATGAATTTAATCACCACTCTTGAGTCATTCGAGGGAAGAGCTACCGCCTCAACCCATTTGGACACATAATCAACAGCCACCAGAATATATTGGTTTCCACTAGATGGCGGGAAGGGACCCATGAAGTCAATACCCCACACATCAAAAATTTCCACCTCAAGAATGTTACTTAGTTGCATCTCATGTCTTCTTGATATAGTACCCAACCTTTGGCATTTATCACATCCCTTCACATAAGCAATAGAATCTTTAAACAAGGAGGGCCAAAAGAAACCAGATTGTAGTACCTTGTGCATTGTGCGCTCTCCTCCGTGGTGTCCTCCATAAGGACTCGCATGACAACTCTCGAGCACTTGATTGACTTCACACTTCGGAATGCATCTTCTTACCACCCTATCCACTCCTTGCTTAATCAAGAACGGTCCATCTCAGAAGTAGAATTTAGCATCATGAGTAAGCTTCATCTTTTGTTGGGTAGTTGCATCTGGAGGGTACTCTCCACTTACTATCAGATTCACTATATCCGCATACCAAGACACTTGAGAGATATCTAGTTCCATCAATTGTTCATCCGAAAACTCTTCTCGGATTTGTTCCCCTTCATGTACATGGGAAAACTCTTCTAACCTGGACAAATGATCAGCTATTTGATTCTCAGTACCCTTTCTATCTTTGATCTCAAGGTCAAATTCTTGGAGAATCAACATCCATCGAATCAACCTTGGTTTAGCATCCTTCTTATTGAATAAGCACCTAATAGCTGCGTGGTCAGTATAAACAATTACTTTGGTACCTACCAAATACGATCTGAACTTGTCGAAGGCAAACACTAAAGCTAGCATCTCCTTCTCAGTCATTGTGTAATTAGCTTGATCAGAATCAAGGGTCTTGCTCGCATAGTAGATTGAATGGAACACTTTAACTTTTCTTTGTCCCAATACTGCACCCACTGCTACGTCGCTTGCATCACACATGCATTCAAATGGTAATTCCCAGTTAGGAGCAATTAAGATGGGAGCTTCAATTAAGTTCCTCTTCAACATCTCAAAAGCCTTCAAACACATTTTATCAAATTCAAATTTCACCTCCTTTTCCAAAAGACTGCACATAGGTCTTGCAATCTTGGAAAAATCCTTGATGAATCTCCGGTAAAAACTTGCGTGTCCAAGGAAACATCGCACCCATTTTACAGAGATAGGATGGGGGAATTTTTCAATAACTTCAACCTTGGCTTTATCTACTTTTAATCCTGACTTTGACACCTTATGACCAAATACTATTCCCTCTCAAACCAAGAAGTGACACTTCTCCCAGTTTAGCACTAAATTGGTGTCTTCACATCTAGCAAGTACTCTATCAAGATTCCGAAAACATACCTCAAAAGACTTCCCAAAGGCTAAGAAATCATTCATGAACTCCTCTACAAAGTCCTCCACCATATCATGAAAAATGGCCATCATGCATCTTTGAAAAGTCATCGGCGCATTGCAAAGTCCAAATGGCATGCGTTTGAAAGAATATGTACCATAAGGACAAGTGAATGTGGTCTTTTCCTGATCCCCGGGCGCAATCAAAATTTGATTACATATAGAATACCCATCTAAGAAAAAATAGTACTCCTGCCCTGCTAGTCGGTCAAGCATCTGATCAATGAAGGGGACAGGATAGTGATCTTTTCGTGTGGCCTTATTTAGCTTCCGGTAATCCATGCAAATTCTCCATCTGGTTACTGTTCTAGTGGGAATTAACTCATTTTTATCGTTCTTCACCACCGTCATACCTCCCTTATTTGGGACACACTGCACAGGACTTACCCACCTGCTATCGAAAATTGGGTACACGATTACAACATCTAACCACTTTATTACTTCCTTTCTCACCACATTTTTTATCAAGGGATTCAGTCTACATTGATGTTGTGCACTCGGTTTGTGATCCTCCTCCATATAGATTTTGTGCATACATAACGCCGGACTAATCCCATGAATATCCGCCATCTTCCACCCAATAACTTTCTTTCTCCGCTTTAAGACTCTCAATGTTGTATCAACCTATGTTTAAGACAATTCTGCAGAATGTATTACGGGTAAGGTTTCATTAGTACCCAAATACGCATACCATAGGTGAGCATGCATAGATTCCAATTCCAACTTAGGTGCTTCTTCAATTGAGAGTTTGGGCGGAGGCCCCAATTCACGATCCAATGACTCTACTCTACTTCTGTGTGATCCCATGGCTACCACATTCAAACAAGTCGCTATCTCTTGAGCTTCAGTATCTTCATCTACGTCATGTCCCACTAAAACTCTTTCTAAGGGATCCTCGGGCGCAATGAGCTGCGATTCTACTGTGAGATCTGCAACTGTAATAGCGGACAACTCTTCATAGATAGAAGGCAATTTCAAGGCGCGATAGACATCAAATACTTCAACCTTGTCGTGTGCCCTCATAGTCAACTGCCCAGCTGCTACATCAATCAATGCCCGTCCCGTCGCTAAGAACAGACGCCCTAAAATGAATGGAACTTCAGGATCAGGCTCAAAGTTTAAGACCATAAAGTCCACCGGAAAGATCAACGAACCCAGTTGTACTAACACATCCTCTACTACCCCCTCTGGCCTAGCGATGGACCTATCAGCGAGTTGGAGAATGACAATGGTTGGTTTTGGAATACCCAACCCAAGTTTCTTATATAATGATGTAGGTATAAGATTAATGCTCGCACCCAAATCACATAACCCCCGGGCATGAACACTTTGCCCAATTGTAATTTGCACCGTGAAACTACCCGGATATTTTAACTTCTTGGGTAGTCTATTATGAATTCTAGAGCTGCACTCCTCAGTAAGTGCTACTGTTTCATACTCCGTGAGACTCCTCTTGTTTGCCACTATCTCCTTCACATACTTAGCATACTTTGGAATTCCCTGCAAAATGTCAACCAAAGGCAGGTTAATGTGAACCTATTTAAAGAGAGAAAAACTTAACGAAGCATTCATCTTCATTCTGCTTTCTGAGCTTTTATGGAAACGGAGGGGGTGGTTTCATTTATGGAATGGACTTCTGAATATTGGAGTTCTTTACCACCTCTTCTACTTTCTTTTCTTTATTAACTACCTCAGTATCTCTCTTCTTTGGAGCTAGTTCCTCTAGTTGTAACCCACTTCTAGTACTCACCGCATTTAGTTGCTTAAGGTTGGGTTTAGTGTCACCAGGCAAACCTCCTTGAGGACGCAAGTTCAGTGAATTAGCTACTTGCGCAACTTGTTTTTCTAAACTCATTTGGGACATTTGGATGTTTCTTATGTTCTCATCCTGCTTATCTATCCTAGCATTTATCTTCGTACCGATTTATGCCATTACTTTTGGAGTAACTCTTCATTCGTCATCCCCCCTTTTGGAGCACTCGGATTTACACCCTGGCTAGGATTTTGGTATTGTTGTCCCATTCCTTGTGATCGGTATTGGTTAGAACCTTGTACTTGGTTTTGATTTTGGTTTTGGTTTCCACCCCATGAGAAGTTAGGATGGTTTCTCCAACTAGAGTTATAAGTATTACCATAATTTTGCTGACCTCCACCTCTTTGCGCATTCCCCACATAGTTTACGGAATCTGGATTTGCCTCACAAAGTTCAGTTTCATGTGCTCCACTACCACAAACTCCACACCGACTTGCTGCTTGTTGTACAACATTCACCGGTTCTTGATTTAGTGCAATTTTTTTGAACTGCATGGTTGTGTTGTGTTCATTGCATCTAGTTTTGCGTTTATTGCGGTAGCTTGATCTACATCTAAAATTCCTGTTGCTCTATGTATTGTGGTTCTTGGCATTTCTCCTTCATAAACAGGGTTTCCTTCTGAGAGTCTATCTAGGAGGTCGAATAGCTCCTCATGGGTTTTTGCTAATGCTTGTCCACCTGCAGCACTATTAAGAAGTACTCGTGCATTATAATCCAAACCCTCAAAGAAAGTGTGAGCAAGTACCTCATAGCTTGGTAGTGATGCGGACAGGTATTTAACAATTGTTTGAATCGAGCCCATGCTTGGTACCTATCCTCCCCATTTTTCTGCTTGAAGCTCAACATTTCACTCCTCAACCGTGCGGTTTTGCCTGATGGAAAGAATCAACTCAAGAACTTCTTTGCTGAATAATCCCATGTACTGATGGAATATGGTGGCTCTGAATCTAACCACTGCCTGGCGGCTCCCAATAATGAGTGCGGAAACAACGTCAACCTCACATAGTCCGATGAAACGCCATTCGGGATGTACGTATCCCTTATCTCCATAAAGTTCTGAATATGGATTTGAGGATCCTCGTGAGGGAAACCAGTGAATTGTTCCATCGAGTGGATGAGCTGCACCATGTTCTGTTTTAGTTCAAATTTGCCACCCGGTGGTGGTTTCTTTATACTAGACGCCATATTGGCTGTGAGTGGGACTGCCACGTCACGGACTGGTCTTGCTGGTATGATCGGGGGTACTTGTGGTTCTTATTATTCATGTTTTTCGTGCGGTTACCCTCAATATCTTTCGGGAGGCCTAGCCCCAATTATTGCTGACGTCCTTGATTCGCCAGCTTCCTTCGTAGTCTTAAAGATCTTTCAGGTTCGTTGTATGGTTCGACAAGTTCTCCTTTCCGAGCCAGACTTGAGAATCAAGTGCCTGCAATACACAAGAGCTAAGATCAAGTTATTAACACTTGAACAATCTAATTGTAGACTTAAGAAAATCCAATATAAATCAATTTCTAAGTCCCCGGCAGCGGCGCCAAAAACTTGTTGCTCCCAAATGCACATGCAAGTGTACGCGATCGCTCAAGTATTATAGTTTCTTCAGAAACGAGTTTTCGTTCCCAAAGGACTTATGATCAACTTATACTTAGTAACTTAATTCCACAATTCGACAAAAGTAACATTTTTAAAAGAGTTGGTAGGTTGTTAATTACTACTACGATTTATGCAATAAATAAAAGTAACTAATGTGAACGACTTCAAATTGATGTTTCAAGCAAGTAAAAGACAATTCCAGGGGTGCATCATGCGTTGGACTTCATGTATCTACCTTATCCTCTCTCAATTTTAAGAATAGACAAGAGATTTATCTCTATGATGGTCAGTCAAGAAATACTAAAACAAGAGTATAAAAGTAACTTAAAACGATAACCAAGAATTAATTCAAAAACCTTTAATTCAACAATCAATCCATAGCTACAGCCCCAGAACAAGGGCGTTTAGTCACTCATAATATTCAAAAACCGCAAAATAGAATTGTTCATGCGATTTCCAAAATAAAGAAGACCTAGAAAATCGAAACCTATTACAAAACTTGAATCTTTCTCTTGCACACCAAAATAAAGTCGATTCTTTACAAAATAAACCTAGGGTCCTATTTATAGAGTTTAGGAAAAGTATTTCCAAAGTTAGCCCAAGAAGGAATCCTAATTAAACCCAAATTTCGCCAAAACGTCCGCCAAACCTTGGGGCGTCGCGCCCAACTCGCGCCTGGCAGGCTGGGGCGCGGCGCTGCCAGTGCGCCAAAAAGCAGCCCAAGTCAAGCTTGGCCTGGCGCGTCGCGCCAGTGATGCTGGGGCGCTGCGTCAGCTTTTGCTCCTGGCGTCACTTGTCGTCTTCAACTCCTTTTCTTTCACGATTCCAACGCTTCTCTTAGGAACCCTGCTAAATAGCTAATCATGTATATTAATATGCAATCATCGCAATCCTAAGCCAAACATGTTAGTTAGATTAGTGAATGTCCTTAAACTTACGTTAAAAGGTGGGTAATTTTTAGTAATTTGGCATATAAATATGCCCAAGATCAGCACTCAAGACGTATTATGAGATATGTGTACTCTTTTTTCTTCATTAGGCTTTTTTCCATTGAATTCTTCCTAATAAAATTTTAACGAGACACGTCACCTATGAATATCCCAGGGGAGAGTACAATGAAATATTAAGATAGTGGATGTCAATGTCCATATGCACTAGTAAACTTGACTTGCCAAATTACTTGAGACGGAAATTGATAGTAGATTACAATTGGAAGAATAAGAAAGCTCTTCTTTCTTCTCCGTTCTTCTATTGCTCTCTTGTAGTATTTTTATCTAATTTTGCTTTGATTTTTTGTATATATATTAGTTATTATCAATGTATGTTGGTTGGTCTTTTATGTTACAGATACAGCTAAACATAAATTATTAAAAATCGTACTATAATAACTATTTGTCTAATTTAAACTAAGCAACCAACTCCCCTCCCCTCTTGCAGAGGAATGGAATCTTCCACGTTAAAGCAAATGGATATAAATTTTCAAAGTCAAATATCACCAAAGCAAATTCATCTTTAGAAATTGGAGGCCATTGTTTGTTCAAAACAGAAATCAATTTGGGCTAAATGGGGAAAACTTGCTGCTTCTCAGAATCAGATGATGGTAATGACAACTTCAAGATAATCCTAGTGATCGTCATAGCTGTTGCATTGATGGTCATCTGCCGCTCTCCACCAAGAATGAGAGGTGTCTTGGTTTATCGCTGTTAGATCGATTTTATTTCATCTTTTTTCTGTTTCAATCCATATTGTATTTGTAAAAATAAAACAGTTGTTGAGTTTCAATCTCCCAATTGTGTAAAACTTTACTAAAGATGTATGTGTGTCTATCTGACTTCCCTTTCATGTTAATTACCTTGTATTTGATTGAAAAAACAGAGATGTTCGAAAGATGAAACAATGTTTGTGTTTCAATTGTTGCCATTGACAAGAATAAATCATGAAACTCCTCTATAGTCTTCTCATCTTTTTTTACTGATCAATATGCCAGTTGACTTGCAAAAAATTGATCACAGGGTCTTAAGTAGAGGAAAACATTTTTTTCTCATTTAGTTGATTAAAATATTTGCTCTAAAATAAAAAGTTCTTTCAAATGAGAGGTGCAGGTGCCTGGTGGGGTGGTGGTAGGGGGTGTGGCCTAGTGGGAGTTTTGTTACTTAAAAAGTTATTTTGCTCACTAGATAGAACACGTATAAACCACTGTGGAAGCATTTATACAACATTTATGAAATAATAACATCACTCAACAGAAACAAATCAGAAATTTTAAGCCAAACAACACAGGAAATAGCATTGTACTAAATCAACGGGAATTTGCGAAAACAGCCAGCTATCCCCTTTCACTGGTGGACGTCCTGGAGCTTCGTCACGAGCTCAGCACACAGGCTCCTCAAGCCCTTTGTATATTCATCGAGTTTGAAATATGAGATGAATCAAATCAAGCAACAGAAACAAACACAAGATCAACTACTACTGACCGGAAGATTACACACAATGTAGTATTGCAGCTTTTTACAAGCGATTATCATCAAATTTACATTAAATACATGCTTCCTTACCCTGAGAGATTTCATTATTCACAACAACATAAATATAAAAGGATACATTGTAAGAGACTTCACAATTATTCACGTCATACGCAGGAGTTTAGGTGAAATATTTACAAAATGATGTACACATGATAGATAATATTTACTAGTTAGCTTTTTGTACGTCCAGTCTGGAATGACCAGGATGTGTATTCAGGTTTAGCTTCTGAGATCTGAACTCGTATCACCTCATGTACCGCACCTCGATGAAGTACCCCAAGAACTTCTTCCTCCTTCCCTGTTGCAAGATCTTCTAAAGAGACAGTACGCGTGATTAATTCATCACGCAGGCGAAAGCCAAACAACCACCTCCCAAGCTTCCACCATTGTACACGTACTTCCCTTTGTGAGATATTGCTGTTATTTAGGATTTCCATGACACATTCACCCTATAGTAGATAAGAATGAACATCAAATAACTTCAATAAGCTAATTCCAGGTTAAAGAAACACAATTCATAGTCCACGAGAATAGAATTTTGCTCAACAACAGATGACCAAGAGGGCCTGCTTAATCTTAGACTAATTCTGCAAGTCTTGTACGCCTGATACTAGATCAACTTTAATCACTGATATAGATAAACACAGACATTAGTGCCAATTGCACCATCCACAGAAGATGGAGAGAGCACATAACTTTAAGGCAAACACTAACTGGAAGCAGCTACAACCAAACCGGACTCTGGCTAACCAATTAAATCATTTTCGCTGCAGTGACCACATTTTTACACGGTCTAACTTACAACCATAAGCTATAGATATTAATGTCTAAATTAGCTTCAGTTGCACTAGGTAGGAGTTTTGTGATCCTCAATATAGTATACCAAAATGGTGAGTCCCGCTAAAATGCAGAGAGAGAGGGGGGGGGGGAGGCAACATATTAATTAGGTTGTATTTCAGCATGTATATCCAATTTTGGATGCAGTATGTCTATCAGGAGAAGAATCAATATTTGTACAAAAGAAATAAATCAAACATTGAATAACACAAGAAAGAACCAATAAGTGAGTGACCTAAGTTGCGCGTACTCTTCACTTTCGATGCCACACCCGTGTCGGATTCTCCAAAAATACACTACTTTTAGAGAATCGGACACGCACCCATTGACATTTTTGGAAGAGTCCAAGCAACATAATAACTACTTCACTCCAATATCATGAGTTGAGACTTACTAACTTTTTGATACTTCAACTAGCTAGAATACAAACTCAATCTATTTACAGTGCACAGTTGAAAGTATTCCACCTCCCGCGAAGGACAATAGAAAGTTTTAAACCACGGCAAAAAGACTGGTAATATGAGTCAACTAAAAGATCTACTAGCTCTTACGGCAGCTCAAGCAGTATAACACAAATAAAATATGTCATTTATTTTCCAGCAAAGTTCATCATGTGAAAAGATTCAAGTGGTATTAACACTTAATTCACCGACAACGTAAAGAAAAAACCGGTGTTAACAAATTTGTAACAAAAGCATTAAAGTAATGAAACAAATTCGTAACGAAAAGCAGGGCATTTGATTACCGGCAAACCAAGCCAGATAAGGCAGTAGTGCAAACCAATCAAGTTCAGCAGCACATTGTGCTTGGATTTAAGGAAGAATGTATAGACATCTTCAAACCCAAAAGATCGAATCCAGATCTCTAACTGCTTTCAGATAATGCCCCACCTCAATCGACTCAAATGCCAAATAGCGAGTGACAAAATCAATTACACCTTTTGCTTTTCCTGCCATTTCATTGTGCTTCCTAATATAAAACACTCTCCATTCCTGCATTTTTAGGTAGATCACTCTTTGCATCAAGATACAAGGTGACTGACTGATCAATCCAAACCAAAATGGGACAGATTTGGGTCAAATATGCATTTACTTATACTAACCTCATGGGGCTGGTTGTTATAAGACTCAATCTCAAGAGCAAGAGCAGGCCATCTTTTTTTACAAAGAGATTCCCATATATAATCAGACCCACACAGCTCCCACCAAAACCGAGAACAACTTCCCAACGAGCAAAGATCACCTACCTTCAAAATTATAGTTCAAAAATCCAGAAATCAGAAAGAAAATTAATTCTAATAAAGTAGCAAAATCAAGAAAACAATTTCTAACAAACCAGAAAACAGAAATCCAACAAAGCAAAACAACATAATTTTTTTAAACAAAAAATATGAAGAACCCTGATCAATAAAACGATTTTCAACACAACTCTCCACAACCCAGTAATCAGAAAGCCAATTAATTCTAACAAAGTAGTAAAATCAAGAAAGAATGCCAGAATCAAGAAAACCATTTTCAACATAAGACAGAAAACAATAAATTCAATTCCGGATTATCTGAATGATAACAAGTAATTTTAAAGGGAACAAGAAAGAAATTAGAATCAAGAAAAATCTCCATAACAACCGACTGCCGACAATAAGAAAATGGATAAATTCAACCTCTTTAAGAAAAAAATAGGATTACCTGAAGAGAAGAAGCTATTTTGAGGGCAATATCATCGGGAATCGATTCTTGTGAAGACAAGGATGAGTCCATCGAAGCTCAGAAATTTTCAGCTCAGCAACGAAACTGAAGGAAAATGCGTGTCCATTTGGGAAAAAGAGATGATGTTCACCGTCCTGCTACGTCATGAAGCACGTGCCATCATAGACAAAATAACAAAAATGGTGATTCAACAAGGTTCAAAATATTCATTCCATTCCTTTTTAGTGGTCATGTACTAAAACGATTTATGTATTTCAAAATAGTTGATAATTTAAATAATCATGAAAGAATTAAAAAAAAATTCCAGTTTTGCCCTTAGCTTCAATTATGCTAATATTAAAAGGCACATATATATAAATAAAGATTAAAGAATTAATAAGAGATATATTGGTTAAACATCACTCCTTATTACTCATTCGGTTTCTATTTACATGTCGTCCTTAGTAAAAATATATATTTCTTAATATTTGTCATTTCACAAAATCAATACTCCCTCCGTTTCATTTTATGTGATGTACTTTGACTCGGCAAGAAGTTTAAGAAAGAAAGGAAGACTTTTAAAACTTGTGGTCCAAAATAAATGATAGAAATTTGTGTGGCTGTAAATCATTTCATTAAGGGTAAAATAGATATTTTATAGTTAAATTGTTACTTAATATAGAATTGTGTCTTTTTTTTTTAACTGACTAAAAAGGAAAGTAAGTCACATAAATTGGGATAGAGGGAGTACATAAAAGACATTATTCTTCATATTTTACCATTTGAAAGTATACATTTGACCAACATAGAAAAACTAAGTAAGTAATTCACATGTTCATTGTTCTAATTAGTTAATCTAAGTAAATTAAGTCATGTTCATTTATTGAAAACTTGAAAAGGTACAATGATAAACTTACCTAGTTTCTTAAAAGGCGTGAAACTTAAAATGGTGATAATTAAATAAAAATAGAGGAAATATTTTTTTCCGAAGGATTGTGCCAAATCTTATCATGACAATCAAAAAACAACGGGAGAAGTAATTCCATAAGTTTATCATAAGTTAACAAAAACGTCCCTTAACTATGCACTTAATCATTTTGATTTTTTAGATTTATCAAAATTTTAACACTTTTAGTCTCTCATAAAATATTTTATCGAATTCTATGATTTAAATTTGATGCAAATTATGAAGAATGATTTAATTATAGGGTTACTTATCAATATGTATGTACAACAAAAAATATTTTTAACAAATGTAATGTATCGATACGTATATATAATATGTATCATGTTACATAAATAGTATATATTATGTATAGAAGATATATAACTATGTATCAGATATGTATATCAATGTATATACATAATTGATATAACAAAATATACATTGCCGACAATTTTTTTTAAATCTCAAGCAATTCAAATCTCTTTTAAATAGTCTCAAATTTTGATATGAGCTCCTCTCAGTATTTCAAGTCTTTTAATATATTATTAATTCACTCAAAATGATTCACGTTTACGATAAGTCGATTTTTATTAAAGTCAATCTTTGAACATGAAAGAAGAAGAAGGGGAGGGGGGAAGGAAGAGGGAAAGCAACAAATAAATAAGGAAGAAGAAGGAAGAGGAGGAGGAAGGAAAAAGAAAGATGAAGAGAAGAAGAAGGAAAGAAGGAAGAAGTCGTTAATGGCCGAAAGAAGAAGACGAAGCAAAAAGGAAAAGTAATAGCAAAGAATCACTTCGTTTGAAATTGAAAATGGCTGAATGACCATTTTATGTAATTAATGATAATTGGATTATTTTGGATGAAATAGTAACTAAATTAGTTTTTGTGTCTGCTTGTAATAAGCTAGCTTGTATCGACAATCAACCAATACTTAGTGCCCAGGATATTGAGCATGATTATAGAATTTTTTTATAACGATAGAGGCGCAACCAACAATAGTTGTGTTGATACTTGAATGTTGGAGCCATTTTCTTACCTTTTCACCACTTCTCTTCCACTCCCCCTCTTTTCTTTCATTCTTTTATTTCGTTTTTCTAAAAAATATCCAATTTTCAAATACACAATTAAATAATTAATACGTTTGATTAAAAAATTACAAATAAATACATTTTCCGTTAAAATAGTTAAACACTCTTGAAACTGTTAACATTAAAAACAAGCTTATTGATCAATATTTTCAATAGAATCAAATTAGCTCAAAACACAAACTAAATCATTTTAGCATATAAACTGACTCGATGAGATTATTTTTAATTAATATAAACTATTGTCTTAGATATCCTGTGATAATTAATAAACTGATCACGATTTAAAAAAAATCTTTTTACAAATCTCAAGATACCACTAAATTCATAGATATATTTTCTTTAGAATATATAAAAAATTAACAAAATAAATTGAGAAATTGTACTTTTCAGAACGATCATCAACCTATTCGAGTTATATTTGTTCTGATTTATGTTCTTGTTTTGAAATTATAGATACTTTTTTTTCATCATAACTATATTTTAAAATAAAAAAGACAACAGGACAGAATATGGCAGGATGTGACGGATTCATAAACGATTTTTAATAAATTATGTAGAGTGAGGCGGGTCACGAGGTGAAATTTAAATCTTTTGGATTAAAATTTAAAGTGTTTAATTTTTTCATCAAGAACCAATCAATTCCATACCATTTTTAAATTAACTACTTATTATATTTATTATTATTATTATTATTTTAAAATTCATTTTTCTATATATGAACAGGTCTTCACATTCACTTACAATATATTGTTTTACCTGTTCGTTTTCTTATTAAGTATTTTAAAAAAAAAGGAAAATTGTATATAATAGCAAACTATTAATTCAAATTAAATGCTATAACCATAATTTGATTTAATTGTACCCCATAACAAACTGTTGTTATTTCGCCTCTCTTCTGGTGAATCTCGCTCGCCACTCTCGTTCTCACTGGCAGTCTCCCTCGCCTCTCTTGCTTTTATACAAACACAAATGTATAAAATGCATTTGTGTTTGTATAAAACGAGAGAAAAATGTATATATACATATATTTTCATTCCCCTCTCCCAGATCTCGCTCGCCACTCTCCCAGATCTCGCTCGCCACTCTCACTTTATACAAACACAAATGTATACATTGCGTTAGTGTTCGTATAAAGCGAGAGAAAATTGAATATACAAATACAAATGCATATATTTTCGTCCTATACACTTATGATTATACAACTACGATCTTCCCCTGCCCAGTTTTCTTTTGTCTTTCTCTCTTTCTCACTTTATACAAACACAGATTATACAATTGATCTTTTGTATATGTATACTGAAACAGAAACATATTATACAACTGCTTTCTTTTGTATATGTATAGCGAAATATACATATTTATGTTTGCTATGAAGCGCAATTATGCAAACTATAGCTATAGCATACAAATATGATTTTTACGTTTTCTATATGTGAAAGTTACTCTTAAAAAAATTATAACTAAAAATGAGAAAAATAACTGTTAATTTCTCTGAAGAAAATGACTGCGGATTTATGAACTAAAACAAAATAAAAAATGCTGTGGAATAATGCTAGTAATTGATAAGACATTGAATTTTTAAAAAAAGTTAATTTGATACTATTAAAAATGTTGAATAATAAGATTGTTTTTAAAATTTAGCCCTAAGGACTTTTTCACTTATTTTAATAAAAAAAGATATGTATTAATATTCTAATTAAATATATAATATAAAGTGCTTAATTATGTATTTAAGAGCTAGATATTTATTAGGAGTAAAAAGAACAAGAAAATGAAATAAAAAAGGGGTGAGTGGAGAAAGGTGGTAAAAAGGTTAGAAAATGAATTCACTATCCAAGTGTCGAACAAACAATAGAACCTCACACAACTATTGTTGGTCGAACCTCTACCGTTATATAAATTTTCCATGATATATATATATATATATATTAATCCCCAAAAAAATCCAAAGTGTTGGACATCTATTTTGTTGGACACATATGTTGCGCTAAATTAGTTCATTATATTACGACTCTGTTGACCTTAATGATCTTTAAGATGCGGTCCATTTTATAAGAGTTTTTTTTTTCATCCGGTGTTCGAAGCCCATATTAGAGCCCCGACTAAATTCGAATCGAGCACTGCAGGGTTCATTCGGGGGTGCCGCTCCCAACAAGATTTTCTCCATACCCAGGGCTCGAACCGAGACCTCTGGTTAAGGGTGAAACACTCCACCAGTGCACCACAACCCATGTTGGTCATTTTATAAGAGTTAATAGCACACTAATTTATCTTTTTGTTTGATATAGATAAAAAAAGAAAAAACTTTATTGTTGCCAGAGGCGGACCCATATATGTATATTCGTTTTGAGAAACTGAAAGAAATTAAGATAATATTAAGAGTGCACCCATAAGGAGCATATGAGTGTCATTGTGCTATTGGTAGAGCTTATATTTGAGTTAAGATAATATTGATGCATCCAAAAAATTTAAATCCACGGTTCTCCTCTAACTGTTGCCATTACTTTGATAAACTTTGTCATTTAGGTTCCGGATTCATTGTAAGGTGAAACATAACAACTTCCAGGACGTAATCATTGATTAAGAAAGTTTTAGTAGTAAGAAAAATGTAAAATTTGTGGATTGGGCCATTTTGTGCTTTTGGATTGCTAATATCGATGGACAACAGCAAATCATTTTCCCTAAAAAAAAAGATTCAAGGCCCAATGGATTTTTATTGCTTTTGGACAGGATAAAGATTCTCCAGGTACTCCCTCCAATTTCAACCAATCATTCTAATTCTACCATGAATGATGAGCTCAACTTCCCTCAAATTTTTCTTCTTATTTTTTCTATGAACTGCTACTGATTAAGACCACCAGAATTTGAGGAAAATGTCTGTCTTTGCTCCTTCCAGTGGACTCACACTTCTTCAATCAACTAAAGATCATAACTTTAGGCAACTTTTTTCATCTCATTTCATCAATCATGTTCAGGTAAGAACAGTCCCTTATGCAACTCCTTTTCTTTCTGTCAATGTATCTGGAAGACCCTTTAGAGTTAGTTCAAGAAAGCTTAAACCCATCATAGCTTCAGCTGCCTCTACTCTTGAAACCCCAAAGATTTCATTCAGAGGTAAAAATCCAAAAGATATCAATGTTTTGGTTGTTGGTTCAACTGGGTACATTGGGAAATTTGTGGTTAAGGAGTTAACCAGTAGAGGCTTTAATGTTATAGCTGTTGCTAGAGAAAAAAGTGGCATTAAAGGAAAGAATAGTAAAGATGATACCTTGGAACAGTTAAATGGAGCTAATGTGTGTTTTTCTGATGTTACCAATTTGGAGACTTTGGAGAAAAGTGTACAAGGTTTAGGGGTTTCAATTGATGTTGTTGTGTCTTGTCTTGCTAGTCGAAATGGTGGGGTAAAAGATTCTTGGAATATTGATTATGAGGCAACAAAGAATAGTCTTGTTGCTGGGAGGAAGTTTGGGGTTTCACACTTTGTTTTGTTGTCTGCAATTTGTGTGCAAAAGCCTCTTCTTGAATTTCAGAGAGCTAAGCTGAAATTCGAGGCGGAATTGATGAAAGAAGCTGAAGAAGATGATGGATTTACTTATAGCATCGTTCGACCAACTGCATTTTTCAAGAGCTTAGGAGGTCAAGTTGAATTGGTGAAAGATGGGAAACCTTATGTGATGTTTGGGGATGGAAAGTTGTGTGCTTGCAAGCCGATAAGTGAGCAAGATTTAGCTTCTTTTATTACTGATTGTGTACTGAAAGAGGATAAAATCAATCAGGTCTTGCCAATTGGAGGACCTGGGAAGGCATTGACACCATTAGAGCAAGGGGAAATGTTGTTTAACCTTGTGGGGAAAGAACCCAAATTTCTCAAGGTGCCAATTGAAATAATGGATTTTGCAATTGGATTTCTAGACTTCCTTGTAAAAATATTTCCTTCGTTGGAAGATGTGGCCGAGTTTGGGAAGATTGGGAGGTATTATGCAGCTGAGAGCATGTTGATTTGGGATCCTGAGACTGGGGAATATAATGCTGAGGCAACACCAAGCTATGGAAATGATACATTGGAAGATTTTTTCCAAAGAGTACTGAAAGAAGGAATGGCTGGTCAGGAATTGGGGGAGCAAACAATATTCTAAATACTCCATCAAAGAAGTCTTAACTAGCTACTCTCCGACAAATCAATTTTGAGGTATGCAGTTTGTCCGGCTGTAGCAGATATTAATAAGTTCACAATTTATTTATGTGTAAATTATACTCTAATATGAATATATGCTACATTCTGGAATGTTAAGCTGCTTACTTATAATGTGCACATATCTCAGTTGTTACTTTCTGTAACTAGTTGTGTCAAATTAGAGAATTCTTTTCCTGCATACAGAATATGGAAACTATCCTGCCATCGAACTGCGGAGTCTAGGATCTTCTAGAAAACAGATGGTGGAGTAAAACTGCTGTTGAACAGTGTTGTCTCAAATTAGAGAGTTTTATTTCTGGATACAAAATATGAAAACTACCCTGTTGTCAAACTGCATGTTATAGGATTAGTTAGCCATTTGGTGGTATTTAAGCTAGCAAAAGGTGATTTTTATACCATGTGTGCAATTTCAATAATCCTTTTTCGAGGGTAATGTCTAAGACTAGAATGGTGGAGAGGGAGCCAATTAAGTGATAAAAGGGTGATCTCTCTAGTAGTTTTGGTTAAACAGTTAGATAACTACCTTGCAACTCCCCTTGATGGAATTTCGAGCAAACTTGGGAGAGATATAACTGAACTGGGAAAAAACTTCTCCCTTGCAAGCTTAAATTTCTAATGAGCTGGAGTAATTAATTATGAGACAAATGGATGTACTCAAAAGGTGATGTTTATTTGGCACCTTTCTGTTTTCAAGTTCAATTTCAGAAGCTCATATATTTTATTTTGGATTAGATCTTATTCTCTGATAATATATACTAATAAGTATTGAGACAACTATTTGTACGAGTTAACTAATATACGTTGTTTATAGGACTGGTCATTGCTATCACAGTTGACTTAATTTGCCTGCAATGACCAGGTTTAGTTGGTTTAGATGAGGTATTCAAATTGAGGGTAGAGTACATAGAGAGCCTTTCATCTGTAAGACTCATGCTTGTTATATGGTTCTGACTAACTAGTAATTACTAATAAGGTTCCCTTCTTCATCATCCTTCTCTTAAGTTTTCTCTCCTCAGTTGGTGCAATATATGTAATTGTCGGTGGTATTTACTTGTCTTATGCTTCCACAAGTATATAGCAGGGTTCCTGGGCGAAAAGATAAGGGTGATATGTGCCCTACGTTATTCAAGATTGTTTAACACATATACTTCTCACTTGAAGTACTCCTCTGGTTGCATATCTAAATATAATGAAACTTGCATCCTGGAAAGGCTTACTATTACTCTGGTTTGTCTTAGTTTGGAAATGTTTCTTTCATTACATGAAGATGGTAGGGATTATGCTTATCAGAAAAAAATCCTGAGAGTAATTTTACTCAAAATCTAGATAAGGATAATTATGTAGATGATAGCTATGACAGTAACTGGATGCATAAGAATTAGATATATTTTTCTTGGCTAGTTTGAACAGATACGTTTATCCGATTCTGGACGTTGTCCAACGTTATAGTTTTTTTCTTCTTTTTCTTTGAACTATTTATTCAGAAGATTATGCATGCACTGCTAGTCTATGTGTATAGGTACTGGAAATGTTCCATTGTTTCAATAGATGTACTAGTGTTACTTGTATCCCAATAGATGCCAATTCTCACGATTTCATCGATCACGTTATAGTTTCTCATTTATATCGAGTTCTGTTTAATATTTGAGGTGTTCATTCAAGGTTGCTATAGGATTTAGGCCTCATCAAAACATCCTGTCTTAAATTTAGGGCCCATGATGAACATGAAGCCTCAAGTATCGATAAGCTTCAAAGATAAATCTAATCAAGTCCTAGATATGGAGCTTTGTGGCTAATTCATGTCTTAGCCAGTCTTCATGTTTTACCTGCTTAACTGGCAATTTGCCACAATTGACTCCAAAATGCTTTTGGTCCTCTGCTGTATGATAAGAATTGATCGAAGATAGAGAATGTAAGTCGGGAACTTTCTGTTCAACATCAACACAATTACATGAATGAATTCATATACAAGAACTGGTGCAATGTCTACTTTCACCAGCTGCACAAGAAAATGGCCAAACATACAGAGAACCCAAATTTGAACAATACATACAAACACACTTTCACATACTGACATTTACCAAGGGATGTTCTGCTATACATCAAGAATTCACTTTTCAATAGCTGTCTAGTCACTTTGGTATCTTCTTAGAAAGGGAGTATACAGAGAGGAGAACAAGTAGCACAAGCACAACACTCGCAAACAATGAGACTCCTATAGAAGCTCCAAGGTATCTGCAGAACTTGCCATACAGTGTGCAAACCTTTCCCCACCCCACATGAGTGTTGCCTTTTAGTCCTATGTAAGCCACCGATCCTGCTGCTCCAGTTGCTGATGCCACTATTCCTAGCAAAAGCTGCAAGTTGACACAAGCATTAAGCTAGTGAGTACTGGTAAACCCAAGATTTAATCAATAAACGTGCCATAGTGACAGTGAACAATATTCTAAGTACTCCTCGCGTATCTTGACTCTGATAGTATAGTCCATAACCTACTTCCTAAAACCATTGTATGGAGATAGTGATACAACAGAAGGCTGGAGAGGCCTCAAGCACAATACAGACTACCTTAGAGATACCTAATTCCATCTTAATCTATCGTTGAAGAATAAGGCGATCAGAACTTACTACATCAATGACAATGAAGTGGGAAATGATCTTTGCACAGCAACCAGGCTTGATGAGGGAGTACAATGAGCCTAGTGTAGTAATTAGGCTGAAGAAAACAGCCACAGAGAGTGCTGCTACAAAATAGCTGCAACGCATAAATACATCAGAATTAGCTAGCTTTCTTAAATTAGTTTGAAATTAAAGTTCAATTTTGATCAATATTAATTATAGTCAAAATGAATAAAAAAGATGAACAAATAGAATGAGTCCGGAGCCAAAATGGCAACTTTTTTCTTTCGAAAAACATAAACGGCACATCAAAATTTTTTTTTACCAAAAGGGCGAAATCGCTCCTCTGACAAATATTGACGCCGTTAATTTTTTTAAAGATCGCGTTTTTCTCGATTTTTTTTTTTTTAAAAAATAAAAATCGCTGCTATGGCAGCGTTTTTATCAAAAAAACTTGTTTTGCCACAACAGCGATTTTACGGAAAAAAGTTTTTAACAGAGTAACGGCGTCAATATTTGTCAGAAGGAAATCGCTCCGTCAGGAGCGATGGTTAAATTTTTTTTTTGATGTGCCGTTTATATTTTTTGAGAGAAAAAAATTGTCTTTTTGGCTCCGGACTCAAAATAGAATAGTCAAGTGTCAAGATACATTATGCATTAAATGATACTATAAAAATAAGAACTTTTGAAAGAATCCTAATTATGAGATGCGACTCCAAAAATATAATTTTGCCAGTTGAGGCAGCTGCAAATCCACTTGCTAATTGTTTTATAATCATATTTCAGATATATTATTCAAAATTCGAAAAGAATAGATATACATGAAGAAAAAGTTGGCTTTGCAAATTGCAACCACCCCGCTCTGCATTTATTCAAAGGAAAATAAATATACAAAGTTCCAGTCAATATTGAGAACAATAAAAAAAAAAAAAGGAAAAAAAAAGCGATGACTAGGTGAATGCAAAATACTCTGTGCATCAGCCTGTCTTTTAGAATAATCTCGAATTTATTATCGTTTCAAGTTAAGGCGGCAAGAAGTCCTATAAATCGTGTTCCAACAAATAATGGTAAATATTATGTGTTTTACTTCAAACTAAAGGTAATACATGCAACATGTTTTCACATACACTGCCAACACAAAACTATAGGTAATTAATATATTTTCTCATCTTAATTCAGACTTTTAACTATAGTAAATTAGTATATTTAGGTGTAAACACCAAGTGTAACTAAGATATTTCATTTATGACCACGGGCCTCAGTCTAGTTGTAAGAGCATAGCGAGTGACGCATGAGTTAGGCACACATCATGAATTCGAACCCTACTCTAGAGAAAAGTCAGGTATTTAAGTGAAAAATGGTAGAGGAATGTTTTTTTCTTCAATTTTTAGATAAGAGATTTATTCAGACGGTAAGCATTTTTTAGCTACAATCTTAAAATTATGGGTTCGAATCATACGAGCAAAAAGATGAGAGTTCCAAGGTTAAAAAAAAACACTTAACAACTTATTTCGTTTCTAATTTGTCACAATCTTTCTTATTTCAACAGTTTCTCTTACGTACCAATTAGTACCATCTTCTCAACGCATGATCAAATTAAATGAGTACCTTTTCTTGTTAGAGTATGTTTGGATTGACATAAAAGTTGATCAAACCTACTTTTAAGTCATTTTTAATTTTGAAAGTGTTTGAAAAAATTAAAAATAACTTAAAATAAGTTTAAAATGACTTAAAAATCAAAAGTAGGTCTCCCACTACTTTTTATTTTTTTGACTTAAAAGCTACTTTTTTAAGTCAATCCAAACGGACTCTTAGTAATATTGTATTTTCAGAATTTATTAGCATGTCCTACTATTTGTATTATCTGCTCTAATATAGCCCATGACAATTTATTTAAGGTTTCTTAAATTTAATCACAACTTGTTTGAACAAGCTTTTGAAATCAGTTTATTTTAAGTGTTTTTTTTAAAAATGTTGGTTCAAAAAGCACTTTTGATGAAATACAAATTATGTTTGGTTAATATTATTTTTAAAAGACTTGTGAGCGACAATTAGTATTTGATCAAGCTTGTTATAAGTGTTTCTAAATGTATTTTTCTCAAAAGCTTTTCAGAAAAGTGTCTTTGGAAAAAAAACTACTCTTTTTTGGCTTCTAAAAAGAACTTCTACTCCCCTCGTAAATCGTAACACTTACATTCTCCAAAAAGTTAGGTCAAACATCTCAAATTTTTTTAAATAAGCGCTTTCTGGAAACAAATTAATAAGCATTTTTTGCCTCCCAAAACCTTGGCCAAACATGTTATTACATCGTTTTCCGAAGCACATCAATCTTTTTCCCATATAGTATGTTGGCCACCAAAAGCCTCTTTACTTTTTATATTTCGAAACTCGAGGCTGCATGTTGACCAAAACAAAGATATGTAAAACTTACATGAGTGCTGGTGATTGAGTGAACTTAGCAGGACGAGGTGTTGGGAGCATTTTAGTTTCCTTACTAGTTGACATGACCACCACAGACACAAGCGCCGAAGCAAACACTAACAACCTTAACACCACATCTGCCACCGCAAAGTAGTCGGTGGGCCGAGTTGTCGGTGGTGGAGCCGCCTTTTCTGGCTCCACCACCGGAGCTTCGGTTGGGGGAGCAACCTTTTCAGGTTCACTAGCCATAGGTACACAACACTAGAGGCACCAAAAATTATGTATTGAATGATAATTAAGTTAATTAGTGACTAATCAATACAATAGATAGTGATATTTATAGAGGATTTTTAAATTTAATCTAATTAAGGTAGTTGGAATTGCCCACACGCCAAGTTTTATTGATTAATTGGATAATAAAACATAATTATATTGATACTAGTTCGACTACGTTGGTATTCAAACGATGTGGAAAATATTTGTGACGCTAGGATATTGATATAGAATCATAATCATATATTATATAATTAGGTTTCTTGTTGATGTTTATGTCCAATTTTGTACGTGAAGGACTCAAGCCTTAATTTAAATAAAGTTGAAAATGATTTAATGATTATCTTGAACTTTTAACACTTTCTTATAGTCTAATTAATCATTAAAATCTTTTGTAATTAGATGAATCACCCACTTTACCTAACTTCCCTTTTTTCTCAGTATCAATAGTGACATTTTATATTTTCACCATCAAAGTTGTGACATTTTATATTTTCACCATCAAAGTTGTGACATTTCTTGAGTAAATTAAGGTTGATGGGACTTGTTCATGAGAAATTTAGGTATATATTGTTACTTGAGGTAACTACTAACTATGTTAATACCAAAAGAGAGTTGACATAGGATAATGATAAAGGGGCCTAGTTTGTTCAACTAATTAACTAAACGTTATTTTCAAAATTTTCTAACAAATGATTGGACTTGTTTGATTTTATCTCCTTTTAATTTTGGGTCCGTGTCATTTACGTTATTGATTTTATTAAGATTGAAATATTTGAATTTAAATACATAAATGAAATAAAAGATATTAATTAACATTTAAGTATTTTAATTTAAGATGTTGAATGAAGATCTGAAATACAAAATAATTAAAGTTGTTTTTTAATTTCAATATCTGAAAAAATAAATTTGTTTTATTTTAAAATTAATAAATATAGAATCAAATAAAATACTATATTAATATAATATTTTTTAAAATTAGACAGTGGTTGGTGATGATGAAGGTGCTGGCTAATAGTAATGGTTATGAGTGTTGATTGGGGGTAATGTTGGTAGTTAGAAATTTCACATATGGTGTTCAAACTTTGAATAGCAAATAATATTATTTTTTTCCAAAATTGAAATCAAACTACACATATTTAACTAATATTTTTTTGTTATTTTTTTTTAAATTAAAATGACTTTGTTATGAAATTAAAACATGAATTTTACGGTTGAATTTATGTTTTTGGTCCATTTAGTTTCTAGAGTTGATTAGACCCAAATAGGACCAATTTAAAAGCAAAATTTAGAAGAGGAACTTTCGCAAATAGCCATTATAATAAACTTAATAACGCTCCATAGCTATAGTTTTCATATTTACGGGTTGTAGCTACAGTTTAAGCTGCCTCGTTTGTATAATTCGCGAATTTATATAATTCGCAGGTTTGTATAATTCGCGGGTACATTTGTATAATTCAGTTATTTTTGTATAAACTCGAAATAACAAATTTATACAATTACAAACATCACAAGTGTAAACAGTTATACAAATTATATTATACAAATTCCGAATTATACAAAAGTTATACAAATTATATTATATAAATTCCGAATTATACAAAAGTTATACAAATTATATTATACAAATTCCGAAACACAAACGTGCGAATTATACAAAACTAAAAAGCTGAGCCGCGTAATTATAGCTAAAAGTAGGTTGTGAATTATTAAGGCAAACTATAACTATGTTAAGTAATTAACTAGTATATGTTTGCTTATACGCGTAATTTTCCCAATTTAGAAGGCTAAAAATAACGGAAAATCACAAAAATTAGACCCATTAGAGAAATTATTTACCTAAGTTGGACTCAATTCAATATGTTTACTTTGATTGGATTAACGACCCAATTATTTAACTGATTACTCCCCTTGTTTTATTCACTGAACCACTGTTGATATCATCAGAGTATATATATACTCTGATGGTATCTATATACTCTGATAGTATCAAATAGTATTTGAGTAGTCTTTTCACTGAAACATCGGATCTTCCTCCTTGATGACATCAGAGTGTGTGTGATATAT
>JAJONR010008062.1:0-27378 GCA_029582245.1 Solanum etuberosum
AGGAAAAATGATAAGTTATTAATAGTGATAATTTAGATTAATAGTGATAATTTAGAAATTAATTCTTATATTTTTTAATTCTTCCTATTTATATTCTTACATTAGAAGTGGCATGTAGATGAGACCGAAAGGAGATTCTATGCATAGATGCTTTGAGATCGAAAGATGACTTAGCCATTCATGAATGTTCATCACTATAGAGCAGCACAATCACACATATGTGACATTCATTTCCAATCCCCGTACCCCTAGATTGCTTGTTAACTCTTGATTTCATTTTAGTTTTAGTTTAATTACGATAATTGATAACCAAAGCTTTATATTAAGTTGGTGGTACCATCCACCCAATTGTTCTAACTATTACAAATGTGATGATTTAAAGTTCAAATTTCTCGATTAGGAATTCTCTATGATACACCATTCCCTATGAGATTCGACCCCGACTCTTCGGTGGGTTTTTTACTGACGACGATCGTCCACTCTTTTAATTGGTTTTGGAGGCTGATTTGAGCGTTAAAAAAAATGGTGCCGCTGTCGGGAAATGGTGGTTGAGAATTCTAATTGAGAAATTAGATTTTAATTTGGTTTACTTGTAGTAGATTTTTTGTTTGGTGTTGTTGTTGGTTGATTTGCAGGTTAACAAAATGAGTGACCATGGGAGTGACAATGAGAGTCATTATGGTTAAAATGACAACATGGGTGATCTCAATGACATGCCTCCTCATGATCGTCCACGCCCAAAAGAACCAGCTGGGCTAGAAGGAAGCCAGACGGAAGATATGCTTGTAAGGATCTACAACAAGGTTGAAGAGTCCGATAAGGTGTTGAAAAATATGAAAAATGACTTCTCCACTTTATCTCAGACAGTAACTTCATATTCAGTTTCTATCAAACAGCTAGAGACCCAACAATGTCAAATTGTCACTCATCTAAATCTGCCTAGTGACACCATCTCGAACCCCAAAAATGATTGTTGAGTTAGAGCAATATGTTGTATCACGACGTTAAATAAGACGCTTCTTAGGAGGCAACCCAAGTCTTTATTTTTGTTTTTACTGCTTTCAAATAACGTGCGTTGTGAGTGCAGGTTGAGAAGAGGTTGGAAGATTGAAAAGGGAAGAATAGGTGATGAAAAAACCAAACGGCGATCAGCCGAAGGCATTACACAGACTAATTATTTTCCAACTTTTGAGCTTGAAATAGGGAGAAGTGCATTGTCAAGATAGGAGATCAAGACTCCAAAGTGCGATTCGTCGAATTGCATTAAGCGGACTCCATCGGGTCCACCAAATCAGCTTTCAGGTTTGGTGTTTGTCCAGGCATGTTTGGTGAGCTTAAGCTCCGATTGGAAATTCGCCGAACATGTTCGGCGAAGTTAGTTGTGACCACCGAACGGGCCTAATATAGAAAAGCCAAGGGTCTTTTCAAATTCAAAAATCAATATCTTTGAAATCTGAAAGATTTTTCGATTCCTTTCTCTTGCATCATGCATTTTGAGTGTTTGTGAGCCTTGTATAAGTGTCTTAAAGGTTCTAGGAGTGTATTTGCTTGGAGTTCGTGTCAACACAACCCCAAATCCCTTAGTTTCTTGATTATTTTTGGCTTTAAGGTTGGTGTTTCGACTTCTTGTTGTTGTTTTTGAGTTTAGAAGGCATATAGGGCATGGGCTTAAGCCCTTTAACTGAGATTAAGTACCTGATTTCAATGGGTAGCATCATATTGTTGAAATTGAACTGTGCCCATGTTATTTTAATTTTGTATGCCTATAAAAATGATGCATCGTATTTGTGTTAGTTAAATTGCTGAATTGAATTGCTTAATTTGTTTAGGTTTATGCCTAATTTGATGTGAGTGAAGTCTAAGTAGCTCAGTGTTGACCCAAATGCATGATTTTGTCCAATGATAGACAAGGTGACTACTTTCTTAAGGGAAGTCTTAAACTAGTACAATGCTAAGTGATAAATGAGGGGAAATATGAGTACCCATGGGTGGAAAAATATCTAGGTGAATTGTAATGTTGGGGGAAAACTAATATTTTTTGTGTGTGTTGGTTTTTCTGTGAAAATTTGGCACTAGGCTGAAACTTCCTGTTCGACAAGCCTGTCTTAGTTCACCAATGAAGTTAGGCGAATCACCGAGTAAAACCCAGCTCGCCTTCTTTAGCATGCACATGACCTTGGATATTGTTCCATTCGACGGGCTTGTCTTAGTCTGCCGAACCCACTTGGCAAATCACCGAGTGTGATAGGACATCACCTTTGATGCTTGTTACTTTTGCTTTTGCACTGTCAGTTTCAAAGTATCTGTCTTAGCCCGTCAAAACCAACTTGGCAAATCACTGAGTTGGCATTGACTTCGCCTTGTATGCCCGAACCCTGAGTAATTTGACACTGTCCAATTTGGCAAGCTCACTAGATTTTGTCGATCCTGTTTGGCGATCCGTCTTCCCATTAGGCCAGCCTCAGAAATGTTTTTGAAATGTGTTTCAATTCATGTTCAAATTCAACTAACATTCACAAATCCATTGTTTGAATGTGTGATTTGCAGGTAATGGCAAGAACCAAAGATAAACAGGTGGCTTCTTCCGATACGGAGTCGGATAGAGAGTTCTCTCATCCGCCTCCTACACTAAAAAGACATCGGGGAATAACCATAAATGAGACTTCGTAGGCTTTCTGATGTCATCAAACTACCCCTCCACAATCATCAACCCAAGAAAGGGTATAGCCTAGGCAGGGGGTAGTTAGAAAGAGGACGGAGATCCAATCCAAGTTGGTGCAACCTTCATCCAGACAAGTACCAACTTCCAGAGTCGTGTCGATTATAGCTCCAAGAGGCCTAAATAGGTTCAAAGCTGCAGGGGAATGGACAATACTTGAGGAAAGAAGACTCTCCATAAATTGAGTTATGGATGAATACCCAGCCATCAGGGACATGATACAATTCCACAATTTTGAGGGATTCACCAAACCTAGGAATCCTTACATTCCTTCCTGGGTGAGGGAGTTTTATACAGCTTATGCTCAAGCCCTTCTCACGAAGCAAAATGGAACGGTATGGAAACCACTCAAAGAAGTGGAAGTAAGAGGAAATAAGGTTAAGTGTAATGCCGAAGCCATTGATACCACACTAAAGATGCCGACATTCAAATCTGATTTATATGCACTTCGAATGCGCCATGATTTGGATTCTCTGAAGGGTTGGCTAGCACCCTTGATCTCTGACTCTTCCCCTTACTGGATGGCTGATGGTGTCAGGATCAAGAAGAAAGATTTGAATGTTGTGGCTAGATATTGGTTTGGACAGCAACCTGATGTCGTCCCAAAATAAGTCCCTATTTTACCATAGCAAAGCGGTATTGATAGGCACCACTATCGATCGAGAGCACATACATGTTGGTGACATTATAGCTGATGAGATGCTGATGAGGGAAAGACAGGAGAAGATATCGCTCCCATTTCCAATTCTGATCACGCAGTTATGTGAGAGGATAGAAGTCCCTTTTCGAGATGCTAAAGATGTGAGAGTCGCACCGGTCTCATCCAATGACATCCGAAGGATCGAGGTAGAGTGTTTGCCAGATGATGCGGCTTGGAAAAAGCCGCCACTACCAGGCTCCATACCCATGGTTGACCCTACTACTCTAGCACCTGAGACCAGTACAACTGCTCCTTCTGTGGAGCAGACACATATTTCCATACTTTCCTCTGTTATTGGCTCTTCTATTTTTGCACCTCTATAGCCTGTTGTTGCTGCTAATACTGTTGTGGGGCCTCCCCCTTTTCCTATTTCTTGTCTCCTTTTGACCCAGGCATTAATATATCAGATGTGTAGCCTTGCCCGGTCAGTAGATGTGAGAGTTGCCTGGGTTGAGAAGGATTTGCCTAAGAGCATTGACCAGGCCATTTAGAAGACTTGCCTAAGAGCATTGACCAGGCCGTTTAGAAGGCCTTGGCTTCTTTTATTGAGCAATTAGCCAAGTGTGAGGGGACGATAGAGAGACACACTTTGAGGCTGGATGATCTAACAGTGAGGATTGAGGCTCAGGAGAAGGCCAAAGGTAGTTCTAATGCTTTAGACACCATGAGGGCTGAGGTAGCTACTTTGAGGCTGAGGTTGCTACTTTGAGGGTGAAGGTGGTCCAGGTATAGTCAATAGGCATCTCCACACTTTGGGACGAGGTTCCTCTTCCATATGTACCCGATATGCCTAGTGATGTGTCTTTCTGTACTGTGCCTGAGGTTGCTATGGATACTGAGATTGTTGTTGATGATGAGAGTAAGAGGGTCGATGAAGAGTTGGCCGAGGATACTGATGAGAAAGAGTTGAGAGCTGAAGAGCACGGGATTGCTGAGACACTGACCAAGCTACATGAGACCGAGGAGGTCATTCTTTAGGTTGCATCGGAGAGATCACTTTGAGATACTTCAGACGTTACGTCTAATGGAGTCACTAGAGACTCTACCATACCTCATGTTGCTGAGATGAGCATTGATGCCCTTGTTGAGCCTCACATGCCACCTCTAGTGATCCTATTACCAGGGAATGATACCCCTATTGAGGCTTCACCTCCGAGACTCAAGATGAGAGTGCACCACATGCATACTGTCACGCCCCAAAGCTACCCCAGGACGCGGACACGGGACCTAGGATCACAAGTGACCCCAAGCTAACCCTGCTGGCATAACATAAGCATACTAAATAAACTGAATTGGGAAAGTACTGTGCGGAAGCTAAAACATGGTGTAAACTGAAATGATGGGGAATACCCATAAACTATCTGAATATAGAAAATTTAAGAGTTTAACAACAACTGAAAAGTCAAACTCAAATACTAAAGCTGAATCTAACTATGTCTGAAATAAGCCTCTAACTAACTAGAAGTACTGGGACATGCCCCAGCTAAATCTAGCAAAACTGAAACTAAAGACTAAAAGCAAAGTAACATGTCTGTCGTCCTCATAGAATGAGGACTCACCACTAATACTGCTGAGCTGAAGATCGAGAACCGATCTATGCGTGATCTGGAAGCTGAGAACCTGGACCTACATCACGAGAAGATGTAGCGCAGAGTATGCGTCAGTACTTAAAAGGTACTGAGCATGTAGGATAGAGTAAAACTGAATAATAACATAACTGAACAAAACATATAACTGAGCAATGATATGATATAAACATGGTACTATACTGAGAATACTGAACATGAACTAACTGAATGCAATGACTAAGTTTATAACATGCTGAAACTGAAATCTGAACTGTGACTGATAACATGGTCAATACAATAGAATCTGCCTGTAAGAGAGCTACTAATAACCAACATAAAACCACATGAGCTAAATGTGGAGTCCGATGTATACCCCCCATCAAGAGGACCCAATATACCCTGCCAGAGGTATAGAGGCATGACTGGCGTGATCACTAAAATGATGCCCACAGAGGGGACTTACATCCTATGGGGCACGTAGTTCTGGGACTATTCGGGTACGATGAACCCTAGTCCAACTCGATATTAAGTCTACTCCCAACTGATTATGTGAATAACACATTATGACTGAATTTCTGTAATACTAGATAGCTCAAAATACTGACATGCAAATTCTGAGAATGCAACTTTAATGTACTGATAATGAAACATTCGTAACTGGGGCATGTATATCTGAATATAACTGACCTAGCATGTGTAATTCATGAACTAAACGAATCTACACAACTAGGGTTCTGAATTTCATGCAAGAACTGAAGAAACAACATAATAATTTGATTTGGATCATTCTAGCAGCTAAAACCCAACAATTTATAACATTCAAGAAACTCTAGGTCTAGATAATATCAAGGGAATCAAGATTCTGACTGAATTCTAGGAACCTAATGGGTGAAAGGAAACCACTAGTGAAATCCCACATACTTGGTAACGAATTCCACAGAGAAATCTTTCGATTTCGGGGATGGAACTGATGGAAACTCTTTGCATTCTTGGAAAGGGGTTTGGTCGACTCTTTCTCCTCTTTTGCTCTGAGTTTGCTAAATTTTGGAGAATGAATTGACTAGGGTAATTTCTAATTAAGTTACTATGTTTAAACTGACCAAAACTACGTAGTTTAATGGTTAAACGACGTAGTTTAGGGGTCCAACGCATAAAGGAAAGACCAAAATACCCCTGAATTAAAAGTTGTCGGGGCCACCGACGGAACTAACCCACAGTTCGTGGACTGACCCACGGTCCGTGCTGGTCAACCGTTGATGGGGTTCTGGGAGTCGGACCTGAAGGCCACGATCCACGGACCTGGACCACGTCCCGTGGTCTGACCTACGGTCCGTAGGTCCTGGCCGTGTGTCATGCCTTAGCTGAATTTTTTGGAGTTCTGGAGTTGAAATCTGGGGTTCGACCTACGGCCCTGGACCACGAACCGTCGTCTGACCTACGGTTCGTAGGTCCTAGCGTGGGTCTACCCTTAGCCAAATTTCCTGGACTTTCTGGGGAGGAGCTGCAGGTGGCCATCCACGGACCCCACCTACGGTTCGTGGGTCACCCTACGGTCCGTAGGTGGCACCTGCAACTTTTGAAATTCTGCATTTCTGGTAGTTCTAGCATACTGGGTGTTACACATACTATGTTAGGGGGACTCTTTCTCTCAACCTCTTAGTATTTTTACTTATTTTGCATTGAGGACACTGCATTCTATTTTTGGTGGGGTGAGGGCCTTTGTGCCAATATTTCCCTTTTTTTTTATTGTATTTTATTATTTCATATTTGAACAATTGTAGTTTGATGTTTGTTTATACTAGAGTGCTCTTTTGGGTAAATGTGTGTCTCTTTATTTATATCTCGTTCATTCTTTATGTTGCAACCCCCCATGAGTTCAAATCGTGAAATGCTTGAAGTTTTCATTGATAACAATTTAAGAATCGACTTTATTCAATATCGATGTCTTGAATAGTACTCATGATGAGCATGATGCATAGTGTTGGTGTAGCGAGAACGAAATCACTGTGGTTACACCTTTGAGCGATCTCTTTGAATCTTTTGTTAACTAGTTGCTTTTTGATGTGAGCCTTGCAATGAAAGTCGCACGTAAGCTTTTGATCTTCTCAGGATCTACCAAATGAGTGTAGTTTGAAGTGCTATGTGTGGTGAGATTTTACTTGAAAACATCCATGTGGAGTCCTAGAATTTGTCTTGTCGGTCCAATTGTATGAATCTTGGTAAATGTGAGACATGATATTGGGCAAAAATTCAATAAGGGAACCAAATTGTCCATAAAGCCTTTTGTGACTACCTTGTGGGGGTGTGAATCCATGCTGGCACCAATTGAGCCTAACTTATTTGTTGAGAACCAAAAGAAGCCTCTTGAGCCAAATTAACCCTACCTTCTCATTAAAAATCCTTTTTGAAGCATTGTGATATTTGCATAGCCAACTTAGGCCAAAAGCCTAAGTTGGGGGTGTGGAAAGGAAGGATGAATGAAAGCCAAGTGAAGGGCAAAAGGAAAAAGAAATGAGACTCAAATCTGAAAGTTTTGCAAAAATAAGGACCCCTCCTTATAAAAAATAGTGTGTATATATCATCATTTTTATGGAAATAGTTGAACAAAAAAAATGAAAATGAAAAATATAAGTGAATGAAATTAAGGGGGATTTCAAATAAATTGAGTGGAAAGTCAAGATGTGAGTTCTCAAATGAAAAAGAACTTGAGAAGAGGTGATGATGATTGCAGCAATGCTTTGAAAAGGTATATGTCAACAATCCAAATTGATCAGACCTTAAACCTCAACCACATTACAAGCTTAAAAGACCCTTGAGATCTTGTATTTAACTAGGTTGTGTGATGATTGAAAAATATGGGCAAACTTATGGGACAAAGCTTGCATGATTCATATTATCTTTGTTGATTTGCATTGTGAGAGCATGAAATTGTTCTTGATGTGAGGACACTTTAATACATTTGTTGAAACATATTCTTGCATTAAACAAGAAGCTAAAGTGAGCTTGAGCTTGTGTTGAGACTAGCTAGTCATCATTTGAAGCTTTTTTATCATGATTTAGGGTAACATGCTATTGAGAGTAATCTTGCTATGGCGCTTGCATGTAGCTCTCATTGAGTACTATTGTAGACGCCCTTATTGAGCTTATTGTGTTCTTGATTTACTTGAGGACAAACAAAAGTTTAAGTTGGGGGTATTGATGAGTGGTAGATTTGCACTCAATTAAGGTCCATTTACCTCAATAATTAGTGTCCTCAATGCCTAAATTTGTCATTTTCTAATTTAATGTTGATGATTTGTAGCTATGAAGGAAATTAGACAAGAAAAAGTCTGATGTGTGAAAGAATGGACAAAAATGCACAAAAAGTACAAATCGAACATTGTTGATCGCCTAACATGAAGGCTGGATCGCCAACAAAGCAAGACCTCACCCAAATTGACAGTGCATAGAACTTGTGTCTACCAAAGAAGGTCGGTGAACTCTAGTAGAAAAAGCGATGCGTCGAGTTAGAACGGTGGTCCTAATGCACATCGCTCAAAGTGAAAGTGTGCAAGGAAAAGTTTTAATGCTCGAACGATGGACTAAGGTGGTATTCGACTATTCACCGAACGTGAAAGGATGACTCAATCAAGTTCACAAACTGAGTTTCAAACACATGAAGCCTAGAGCATCACAAGGCAAACTGAGGAGCGGAGTCTAAGTCACCGATCAAGCTTGGCGAACCCGACTAACGTCATTGAATCAGTTATAAAGTGGATTTTGATTTAAATTTTGAGGAAGTATAAACAGCTAAAGGATACAATTTTTAAAGAGGAGTCGAGTGTTCAGAGTTGAGAGTGTTTTTTGGAGAGTTCAGATACTAAACAAGGAGAGTTGAATAATGAGTAGAATATTTTACCTTTGAGAAGAACACTTTTCTAGTTCTTGGGGTTTTACAATTTGAAGCTTGAATTTTATAAATTGAAGTTGAATCCCAAGTGGGTTTACCATTAATTGCTTGATTTCAAGTTATCCATGGCTGCTTTCATGGAAGGTGTACTTTCTTTACTTTTTGTGATGGGTGGATAAAACCTCAAGATTTAGGGGTGCTCAAATGGGATGAGGCGTTAATTTAATGTAGTGGGTATTGTGCTATGCTCTGTTTTTTGTTGTTCATGCATGAATTTGATCTAATTACCATGGGTTTAACTTATGGGTTAAGGTTGCAAACTTAATTCCTACTTACGATCTCCGGTTGATGCTCGAAAAAGATTAATTGGAGTGGGTAATAAGTTCAATACTATCAAATTAGGTTTGATGTCTATGGCTTGCTTGATAGAGAGGTTATGGGTTGGATCTATTTGTCCTATTCTTGAAAGAGAGAATAGAGTAAGGTATTGGGTTGTTTAGAAATGGCATGTAGATGAGACCGAAAGGAGATTCTATGCATAGATTCTTTGAGATCGAAAGATGATTAGTGTCAATGAAGATGACTTAGCCTATTCATGAATGTTCATCACTATAGAGCATCACAATCACACATATGTGACATTGATTTCCCATCCCCGCACCCCTAGATTGCTTGTTAACTGATGATTTCATTCAGATGTTAGTTAATTGCGATAATTGATAACCAAAGTTTTATATTAAGTTGGTGGTACCATCCACCCAATTGTTCTAACTATTATAAATGAACTAATTTAAAGTTCAAATTTCTTGATATGGAATTCTCTACGATATACCATTTCCTATGGGAATCGACCCCGACTCTTCGTTGAGTTTTTCACTGACGACAATCACTCACTCTTTTAATTGATTTGGAGGGTGATTTGAGCGTTCTCACCAGGTATGTAATTTTGGTTTCATGAGAGGACCAAGCATTTGTATTTGTGATCATGTGGGACATGCATCCAAGTATATTTGTTTCATGATATGTGATTGGGAGTTTGTATTTGATAATTGTTGTCATATGCATTGTTTTGTGTTATTGCCTTGTGGCGAACTGTTTACATTTATATCTTAGACTAGCTCTGTGATTCTACCAGTACACTTTAATTTGTATACTGATATTACACCAATTCTTTTATTGTTGAGTACAGTGCATCTTCCAACGGCTGATCCGAGACCTCAGTTAACAAATGTTTGACTTTGAATCCACGGATGAGCTACTCTTTCAGGCTGTCAAGAGTTCTTCTGCATCTACTTGTCCATCTTTTTGGACACAGACACTCTAGGTTTTTAGTTTCGAAGTTGTATCCCCGGTCTTAACTATTTAGAGTTTTGGTATGCTAACTTTCAGTTTCTAAGGTTTTTATTTCCGCATAAACTTTTTTGGCTATCGATTTATTTTATGGGGACTCAATTCATTAGTTCGTTTTAAAAATTGCTTTCTTAATAATCATTTCATGACTTGGTTTTAATATTGATGAGTTGGGTTGGTTTCGGGTAGTCATTAGTTTTCCCACCAGGTGATTTAGTGTAGGTGTCACTCACGACGGTCTGAATCGTGGCAGAGAAATTATTTTTACCTGATTGTTTATATATATGATTAAATATATTCTTTCTTATAACAACATTCATAATTACTATGAGTATTTGACTCGATACAAGAGAAAAAGTTTTTTATTAAAAAATTATTTATTTACCATTTTGTAGCGGTCTCTTGCCAAAGCGGCAGACAAAGTTAGGAAATTATACATATACAAATTCAAACAAAAAGATATCCAATGAAATTAGCCCTAAACATTAAAATTACTATTTTATCCTTATAACAAAAATGACAGTTTTATCAATATTTTATAATTGACCAGCACAGCAGAGGGTCTACTCAAATTACACCTAAAAATTATTATTCATGTCGAGAGAAGCTAATATCTCTAGAAGTAAAACATTGTAACCATGAAACCAATATAGTATATCATACGCTAAAAACGATATTATCCGCACAAGGATTTTCTAATGATATTCAATACTTAAATACCAACAGACAAAATATGTTTCACAATAGAGATTTGAGTAACCTAACTTTAATTGGCTTCTAGGGGTCTCTTCTTCTTCTTCCCATTTTGTTCTTCATGATGATCATCCTCATCTTCAAGTTCAACATAGTTAATTTCTTCATTATCCACTTGGGATGATGAACATTGCTCAGCATTTTTGGTTGAATTGTTTCCAATGATACTTGTTGCGGATTGAATAGTCTTTCTTCTTGCACCCATTTTCTTGCCCCATAATGGACCAAAACCCGAATAATAGTAGAAATCATTAGGATTGGAAGAGGAATATTGTGATTTTTTAGCACGAGTTGAGAGACGACGCAAACTTCCTGTCTTCGCCACTACAACCTCATGTTGCTTCTCTTGTTTCTTTTCACCATTATTATTTTGGTCCATTGATAATCCTAGCTCCTTCATCTCTATATCATCATCCTTGTCTTGGTTAATTTTCTTAGGAGCAAAAGAAACATCGACATCCACGTCATCAACAACACTATAAATGTTGAAGTAGTTAGAACAATTAATTTTTTTTAATTTAATCCACTTTCATTGCCATGACGCTAAGATATATATATATTAAGAAAATAAAATGTTGAAGTTAAAAAATGAATCAAGTTGATTTAGAAGTCAAATTTACCTCGCGACAGTTTCATTAGTATCATTGAAGGTCCCATTATCAACAGATCCAACGAACTGCACCGAAAAGAAAACTTATCAATTTTTAAAATGATAGAGCAAAATCCATATAGAAAATCAAATAAAAATACAATAGAGATGGTGGGATTGAGATTCAATAGTGAACCCTAGTGAGAGTTACAAAGCCAAAACCAAAATAACAAAAAAAAAAACACAAAAGGAAGGATTGAAAGAAGGAAATAGGTATTCATACAACCCTAAAACAGAAAAAACACACACACACAAAATGAAGGATCGACATTCAAAGAAAAAAGTGGGCATTCATAGATCTGAGGAATTCAAGAGAGAAACATATATTGATTAATAATTAATTAACAGACCTGATAATTAGAAGAAGATGGTAGCGGTGGCTGAAAAAGTGATGGGTCTTCATTGGGGAAAGTAATGACATCCCATGGCGACTGATTGAGTTGGCAAACACGATCATTCATCAGAGGAATCTTCGCATGCTTTCTTATTCTCATGTCTCCTCAAAACCTCAAGTATTTCTGTCAAATCCAGAAGGACCATCCTCTCTATATAAATACTTTATATCTATCTGTTTTTGTATCTACTTGTTTACTAGAATTAAATTAATAATTATCTGCACTACACAGTAAATTTATTGATTTTATACTAGCACAACTTAGGGGTGCAATGGGTTCACTAAATCCCATTCTTGTAAAAATTAACTCTCTCTATATATATATGTATCGATCCATATACCTCGAATTATGACGGTATCTACTAAATCCCACCAAAGGTAAGCTAATCCTTAGCCCGGAATAAAATTAATGGAGTTAGGGAGCAAAAGTACCATCAAGGATAAGATACAAGGCAATTATAAGAGATAACAATGGAGAATCATGTAAACTGGCATATATGAATCTACATAGAATGAGGGCAAACAGTTACAAAAAATTCATCTCAAAACCTAGTGGACATTGGTACAAAACTACTACAAAAGACTGAGTACATGACTAGACATATACAAATATACATATTATCTTGGAATACAAAAACTAGTCAAAGTATACAGAAAGACACGAATCAACGTTGGATGCAATAATCTCACTTGTGATCTCCGAGTATCAGTTTCATTGCACGAGAATCAATGTGGTCGACTAAAACTCATATCTACATTAAGCCTAGAAGGTTCACAAAAAGATCAAGTAGAATAAACAACCCAATCGGCCCCTCACAAGACCGACGTGTACACATAAGAGCTAATACTAATAAGAAACTATACCATGAACAATCAAGAAACACCCGTCGGAATTCAAATAGGGAATGTCTCAGAATCTGACATTGAGAAAGTCATAAAACAAGCACAACTCATTCTGGAATCCTACATCATGATAGCTACAAGAAAAGTTAGCCTCTCTTGGAATCTTACGTGGGGATAGCCGCAGGAACCTACCATCTTCTGGAATCTTACATCGAAATAAGTAGTACCTCCCAAAATCTTACATTAGGATAGCCACGACAAGATTTAGCATCACCCAAATCTTACATTGAGATAGCCACAGAAAAAAAAACCTCCAAATCTTACATCTGGATAGCTACAACGAGAGTTGATTCTTCTTGGAATCTTACATCAGGATGATCCAACCACACAAAGAGAATCAAATTATCTAGTACAAGACTAATAACCTAGTATGTCGTAATTGGCCAAAAATCTAATATAAAGCCTTTTCGAAGATCAAAGTCCAACATGAAGGGTCACATCTTAACCCTAGTCTGATCCAAGCCAAGCCTAAGCCACACGAGCCACCAAGGCTAAAGTATAAAGCATACACTAGCCAACCCTAGGCTAAGGCCTAAACTAATTAATAACAAGGCGATCCCATCACGTACATAGATCACGGGGCAAGTAACATCAATAAATTCAAGGATATGTATACTATTCCCGGATAAACCTGAAATAAGGCTAACAAAGAAGTATGGATATCAACAAGATTCATGCTAGCTAACCCTGCCTAAAACAAGCAATTCATCATGCTAAAACAATCAATGAGTTAAGTCTAAGATTAGTAAATTGTAGTCTACCTCAAAGCTGAACACATGCCGTAAAAATCAACTAAAATGGGGCTTTTCCTTTTCGAGTAGCTTTTGAATGATTTCACGCTATCAAGTCAGTGATCTAGATGTCAATACGAGTAAACCGATACCTATAGTGCGATAAAGAATCTCAAGCCTAAAATAAGGTCAATAATGGGCTCGTAGGACCCATATGCAGAATCACCGAATTGTCTCCACTAGTTCAAGGAACTCGTGCCCCAAAGTTGAGCACAATCTGAGCATAAATGAAGCTAAAATAGCCGTACAAAGTAGCTAAAAATACCTAATTCAAGCTCAAGATAGACAAATTAACAAGAATAATGGGTTTCAAAGCGTGAATAACGACTCCAACAATGCTCCTAAGCTAAACCCAGCTCAAACACATCAATTCTCGAAGAAATTATATGTTACCCGAGCTCCAACTCTTTTTCCTTCAATGGAAAAATGAAGAGAGAAGAGAGATATTACTAGTAGGGATCACCTCCCAACGTACCAGAGGTCGTTAGGGTAACGTCACTAGTGCGGAGAAAGCTCCGCAAGAGAGATGGTCAACAAAACCAACCAGCTCCTTGGAAGAGGAGACTCTGCTGGAGCAAGACCAGCCGATGTCATCAACTTTCGTTGGTGCAGTTGGCAAAGCGCTGAAGTGGATCCACTGAAGTGAGTTTAGCTCTGCATGAGCGGCTACATCAGCAAACTTAGAATAAAATTCTAAATCTCGAACGGATCCTCGAAAATCATTTGGGGTCCAACCAACGCAAATTGAATATGCTACCCAACTAGAAACGGTATATCGAACTCAATGAAATCATCGAAACTTCTATTGAAAGTCGTCTTGACAAAAACGGGGGCCCACAACTCAAGGTCCATTTTAACTAAAACCACGAAATGAGCCTAGAAGTCTCGAGACCCCAAATTAAAGGTCCATCTAGACTAAAATTCATGTTGTGTAGCTAACGAAAGCATCAGAATTATATTTTGAGATTGTCTACTTGAAGTTTTGACCAAAGTCAAACACCTAAACTTTAAAAGCGCCAATCCCAGAAACTTGCAGAAAAACCAAACAAACTGCTTGGTGATCGTCCTGTCAGTCCACAACAAGTCATACATGACTTGGGGTAGCTATAGAAAAACTTTAAGCGCCGAAAATATGGAAAACGGAGAAAATGACCTAGAGAGTCATCATAATGTATACAAACACACACTCATAATCTACCATATACTCTCGTTTTATTTTAGTTGATTTTTTTATTATAAATAAATTATTTTTTTATTTGTTCATTTTAGAAAATAAATATAAATTTATCATTTTCTTTCAATACTATCTTTATCATTAAATAACTACATAAATACTAATAGTCAAATTTAAAATATTATTATTAAGATTAATTTAGTAAAATAAATTTTTAATATATATTTTTTAAAGAAAAATATCATGTTAACGTGAATCAAATAAATGAACCAAAGAAAGTTGTTGGCACTATTAAATTTCTTTGACTTCTTTTTTGTGTTTACTTGTTTTGTATAGTAGTTGACACTATTAATTTTCTTCAACTTCGTTTGTGTGTTTACTTATTTTGTATAAATCTTCTTATAAAAATTTCTATCTATACACTTAATTTTATTAAAAGGGTGGAGTAAGTGGGAAAGGTGGGGGTTTGGGCATTAAGTGTTTTTTGACTCTTTGACCGTAGATTTTATAATAACACAAAACTCTAATAAAAATGAGAAGGTTGAATCCTCTTTCCCTGACATTAAATTTTCATATCATCTTTTTCACTATTCCATCTTCTTCACAATTTACAAGACTAATTATTATTAAAAATATACATTTTGTAGAGTTTATTGTTTTACCATAAAAATTGTCATTATAAGGTATATCAGGCAGCTTTGTCCTGAAGCAAATATTTAGAATGTAGTGTTATTTTTTATTTTCAAATTTTGTGGTTTAAATGCATACTATTGTACTCAATAAAGTTTACTATTATTAAGAAATAATTATTAATATAAATATTTTATCACAATATTCATATTAATTAATATATAATTTTAAATCTAGGGAAATGATTTGGGAAATAATTATGAGAGAAGTGAAATAACTCATGAACTTAGCGCGAATTATTGTTTCATTCCTAAACTATTGACAGCTTTAAAACCCCTCTACTTGACTAACTGAACTTAAATACATCATCGATCTACTACATGACATAGCAAGTGGTCTCAATACTTTGTAGGAGCGTGACTTGACGAGAATTATTAGTTTCGTCATCAAACTATTAACAACCTTAAAAACACCTATCTACTTGAGTAACTGAATATTAAAACACTCAAGTCTTGCAAAATGACATAACAAGTGATCTCTATTCTTTAAAAAGAAAACGAGGGACTCAGTTGGTATTCTTATAAAGAAATTTTATTTTATATATATATATATATATATATATAAATAAATTTTACCATTTTATCAGTCCAAATTTAAACGTACATAAACAACATATGTTCACGACATTTGCAACAAAAATACAAAATTTATGGAAGCGCAGGCAAGTTAATGTAAAAGTTAACGTTATAGATCGACAAATGCTTCAGAAATTCGATTCTATTTTCTCCTCCACTATAACTTTTAGAGAAAAGTGTTGAAAACATTAGAATTTGGCACGAATTTTTTGTTTTGTCTCCAAACTATTAACAGTCTTAAAAACACTCTTCTACTTGACTAACTGAATTTTAAAACACTTCTCTCATGTCATATAATATATCTATTTATATGCAACGTCAACATAAATTCCACGTGTGCGTACGTAAATAACACATTTATGGGTATAGCATGAGAGTGGTGTATTTAAGTTCAGTTAGTTAAGTGGAAATGTATTTTGAAGGTTGTGAATATTTAATGGACGAAACTAATAATTCACATCATGTTCAAGAGTGTTTTCAATAATACCCTTAATAAATAATTAATGTTCAGGTAAAACAGAAAAAAGTATTTGTGTATTCAACGGTATTTTTGTAAATTTGATACTCATTTGATGATTCTCGTGTTTGTACAAAAATAATTGTTCGATGTGTCATCCTATCCATCCAAAAATAATTGACAAAATTTAATAATCAATGCGTATAACTTTAAGCGTACTGAAATTAATCACAAATTCTGATAATATAAACTGAATTTAACGCATAAAAACTCAAGATAAACTAGCATTTTTTGGTTAAAGATATTTAAAATATATCTAATCTCCGGTCAATGGTATTTTTTTCGTCCATTTTTGCTTGTTCACTATATTAAAAATAGATGTTCATTTTTAATTGTTTAATTTAGAAAATTAAGAGATAATTTATCACTTAGTTCCTAATTTATCCTTAATTTTAATTATAGACATTTCTCGATGTATTTGCTGAAGCATTAAATTTATTAAATTCAAAGAATGTTATATAGCAAACTTATCATTTTATTAAAAATTAATAAAATGATATGCCAAGTCAAACATAAATAATAAAAATTGAACGAAGAGAATACTATTCAAATAAGAATGTTGTTTCGTCCAATGCCTCTGACCATTACGATCCATCTAATAAGTAATAAACCAAAGTGTCCCGGCCAATCATTCAACAATTGAGAATGGAATAAATAGAAGAGAATGAATGATTTTTTCTTGATCTTCAATCCAAAATCGACATGAATCGTAGGCACATCTATAAAATGTAGCAATTTATTAAATATATTTTAATAAAAACCTTTTGGCTGCATATATGAATGCATCGAGTATACTATTAAAACATAGAAAGTAGTATCGTAGTTCAAAAGTTCTCATTTTTTTCCAAACTCAAACAAAAATTTGTGAGTACCATATAGTAAATATACAATTTTACTTCTCAAATTAATTGCAATGAGATAAGTACTGGCGATGCTCAGAGGTTAAAAGCCCGTCTAGCTCAATTGGTAGAGCGCAAGGCCTCTTAACTTGTGGTCGTGGGTTCTCGAGCCCCACGGTGGGCGATGCTTTGGCACATTTTAACTATTTGTGCAGTTTTGCTCCTCAAAAGTACAAAATAAAAAAACATAACTCAACCGGCCCTTCATAAGATGACACATTTTAACTAACAAAGGTGCAGTTTTACTCCTCGAAAGTACACAATATAAAAACATAACTCAATCGGTCCTTCATAAGATTGGCATGTGCAAGCACATTTTAACTAATAAAGGTGCAGTTTTGCTCCTCGAAAGTACACAATATAAAAACATAACTCAACCGGTCCTTCATAAGATTGGCATGTGCAAGCAGCAATGTGGCACCTAGGAAATACAAAGTTGAGTCGGAAAGGAATCAGGTTCTACGAGTCGACCTACGGATCATAGGAAGTTCTACGGGCCATAGGAAGGCAGTCGTAGGGCTTGGATTGAATTTTGGAAAATGTCAGTCTCTGATACTGGTCTATGAATGAACAAGACGAACCATAGAAAGTGTTATGGACCGTAGGAGGGATCGGTAGAAGTGATTCAGACTTCATGTTTTTTTGGACTTGAACTTGGGTAAAGACTGGCTTTACGAGCCGTAGAAGGGAACTGGCTTTACTAGCCGTAGAAGGGACGACGACCCGTAGAGGAGTCCTGTGGGAATCACTCAATATTTTGACCCCAGTACTTGACTCTATGGTTGACCAGGACGGTCCGTAGAAAGTCCTACGGACCGTAGGTCAGAAACGTAGGGGTCATCCGACAGTTTTTAAGGAAGAACGTTTGGGTATTTTCCTATCCATTTAACCCCTAAACTATGTCGTATTGACCCTAAAACTACCCCTATAACTGACTTTACTCTTCAAAAATATCTCATTCACTCACAACCCCAAATTCCCTCAAGTCTTCTTCTCCAAAATTCTCCCAAGGATCTCCAAGACAAGGTTAGGGTTTCACAAGTTTCTTCCTCCATTACTAGGGCTTTGATTACCCAAGGTATGTGAGAATTCACCAATTGATCTCTTTCATCCATTGGGTTCCAAAAGAATCTCAATTCTCGAATTCAATTTCACCCAAATTTCTAGGGTTTCATGTTAATCTACATAGGTCCAATTTATTATGATTCAATTGTTATTATTTGATCTTATTATGCATGATTTGATTCAATTACATATTTTTTATTGATTTCAATGCATGATTTGATTCAATTACATATTTTCTAATTGATTTCATATAGACCCATGCTCTATATATACTTGATTATGATTATGATTATGAACTATGAACTTCAATTTATGAATTTATTATGGATTTATGCATGTTTTATGAAATTGATGATTTATGACTAAAGGATGCTTTTAAGATGAAATGTCAATGATTTGTGAAAAGTTTTCTCACATTTGAAATAAATCATGGTTAAGATGCATAAAAAGGAAGTGATTTATGAACAAGTTTATGAAATCATGGTTTTGAAAGGAACTACTCTAAGATGAACTTATGATTAGATTGATAATCTTAATTATTTCATTTTCAAGTATTTTGATATGATTATGATTATGTCTTCTCCGTTAGAATTCACTTAGCATAGAGAGGACTTTGGAATGGAGGTCATACTGTTAGTAGATGTCACACCTCGAGCCTACACCCTGGGCGGGACTGGCACTCGAGAACCATTGTTGGCCCCAAGCAAACCCTTGGCCTGGCTTAACTCTTAGTGGAAGACTTAAAGCATTAATACAAGGATTCAATGCATCTTTACTTAATTGCTTTGAATATAACTTAGAACGATTAAAGGTAAACATTCAACTTAGCCAAAATAGCAACTCAAGTCTTAACATAAGCAAATAATAATGTAAAGACAAAAGGACTAACTAATTGTCTATGAAGCCTCTAAAACTATGAGTGGTGTGGGGAAAATACCACGATCATCCTAACAACTGAAAACTATTAAAGCAATGTAAATAGGGATCCTCCGGAAAGCAAGGAGGCTCACCACAAGACTCTGAATGCTCAACTGGATCAACGAAGCGCTGGATGTTGATCCTGGTTACCTGTATCTGCATCATAACAACGATGCAGGCCAAATGGCATCAGTACATTGAATGTATGAGCATGCGAGGGGAATTCTAAAACAAGACATAAGCTTGAAAGGAACTGAAAGAACATACCTGGGCTCAACTCAACTCAACTAACTCATTTCAATATAAAGCAATAATATAAATGCAATATAAAGAAAACTTTCAAAACATGGATAACAACTCTGTGTATTTAGAAATACAAAAGTAACTCTGTATGTATGTATGCAAAGATACAATTTGAACTCTGTGTGTATATAAAAATACAATTAACTCTGTGTATATAAGAATACAAAATACTTCTGTAGGAGTTTCTCTAACTGACAACCATCACTTAAGAGCTATGTAATGATACAACGTTTTACCTCACGCTGCCAGGGCCGTTCTATACCTTGCCAAGGGCATAGAACCTAACTACTAAGTTGATCCACTAGACTATGCTAAAAAACACTAAGGAATCATCTAAAAAGTATTACCCTTTTCAACCCATGATGGCTACATGGTTTATGGGGGCTGTGAGTTGTCTGAACTCTCTCCCATATCGGTGCTCAATACTACTCCCAAAATATACTAGCTCATATGTTTAAAAATATAACTTCTTTTTGTGGTTTGAGATAATTGCTCAAAAACTTAGCTCAAAGGCTCTCTTGTAAATCAAAGTTTCCTCTCTTGCTTAATTATGAAAGTATTTACTCTAGACTGAAAAACTAGCTCAAAGGCTCTATTGGAAATCGGTGTTTCCTTTCTTGTTTAAATGTGAAAACATTTACTCTTCGGGAATACACAGTCCCGATATACTTTTTTGAAGAAATGAACTTCAATCTTTACTATTTACTCAACTCAAAACTCAAGTCTTAAAACAAAGTTAAAGCATTTGTAAAAGACTTTTGAAAGACTCTAAGAACTCCTCTTGACTTGACTCTTAACTTTACTTTAATTGAATTATGGATTCAAGGATCATGATTTTCATGATGTTTAGACATACCTTAGAGTGTAGAAATCAACTAGTAAACATAGGTATGTTTCAAGGGAACTCATACGGAAAGAAATGGGAAAGGAAGGCCTGGCAACCCTGGCGCGGGGCGCCAGAGCCTAAACTGCAGGGTCTGGGTTGGGGTGCACTGGCTGGCGCGGCGCCCCAGAGCCCAAACTGTAGACCCCAAAGTGAGGCGCTCTGGCTGGCGCGGCGCCCCAGACCCCTGCCCAGAAATCTGATGAATTTCCTTGGTCGTTTTCCAACTCTAAACCCTCTAGATTCGATTGGTTCCTTCCCTAAACACTTAGATTCGACTACATAACCAAAATATGCAAGAATCTACTCAAAACGACATCTAATTTCATAAATTTAAATCAAGAACTCCTCAACAACTTCAACAATCAAGAACCCAATAGAAACTTCAACAAAATCAATCAAGAACTCAATTTCTATACTTTCAAGAATATAATTTCGCTGAATTAAATCATGATTGGCGTGTGGGTGAACGAACCCAATGCTATGTGATCTCACATACCTCGTAGGGATTAACCCTTGGCAAAATCCACAAGCAAAAACTCAAGAACGACAAACTTTTTCTCCCTCAAAAATGACAAACTTTTTCTCCTTCTCCTCTTTTGTCCTCTTGCATTCTTTCTCTAAAACCCTAGAGTGAAATCTTTGAGTGCGTAAACTGACCCAATTCAGTTTAGACCCCTAAGTAATTACCAAAAACGAAATAAATTACTTGGGTAGTGAAAAGACCATAATACCCTCCTAAAATTCGGTTTTGACTTTCCTGATCTAGACAGCCCAACTTCTAATAGGCATATCTCCCTCATACGAACTCGAAATTGAGCAAACTCGGTGGCGTTGGAAAGATGATTCAAAGATCTTTCCTACGGTATCTTGTAGAAAACCTAACTTATAACACCCCGTATGCTAGAACTACAAAATTCCATATTTCAAAAGTTTCTGGTGCCACCCACGGGCACCACCCACGGACCATAGGGTGACCCACAGTCCGTTCTGGTGGTCCGTGGATGGCCACCTGAAACCCTCCCCAGAAAACTCAGACTGAATATTCTAAGGCACGACCCACGGACCGTAGGTCAGACCACGGGCCGTGGTCCTGGTCTATGTATCGAAACCCCAGATTTCAACTCCCAATCGCGAACGATGGTTGACCAGAACGGACCGCCGGTCCATCCATGGTCCGTCGGTCTGGTCCGTCGGTGACCCCGACAGATTATAAGTCAGGGGTCGTTTGGTCTTTTCTCTATGCGTTGGACCCCTAAACTATGTCATTTAACCCCTAAACTACGTGGTTTTGGTCAGTTTTAGCCTAGTAAATTAATTAGAACCTAGCCTAATCAATTATTCATCAAAATCAAGCGAAACTTAGAGTAAAAATCAGAGAGAAAGTCGACCAAGCCCTAGTCCAAGAACGCAATAGGTTTTCATCAGTTTCAGCCCCAAAATCGAAAGATTTCTCCGTGGAATTCGTCACCAGGTATGTGGGATTTCACTAGTGGGTTCTCGTGAAATAGCAATAGAACTTTTCCAAACATTTGTAATTCGTGGTCTAATTAGACAACATCTTGCTTCGAACATAGGAGTTGCTAAGAGTAAAATTTGAGAAAAAGAGCCGATTGTATGGGAAATCCTTCGCCCATTAGGTCCATAGATTTCAATCAGAATTTTGATTCCCTTGATATTATCTAGACCGAGGGTTTCTTGAATGTTAGAAATTGTTGGGTTTCAGCTGCTAGAATGATCCAAATCAGATTATCATGTTGTTGCTTCAGTTCTTGCATGAAATTCAGAACCCTAGTTGTGTAGATTCGTTTAGTTCATGAATTACACATGCTAGGTCAGTTTATTCAGTTATACATGCTCCAATTACGAATGTTTCATTATCAGTATATTAATGTTGCATTTTCAGTGAGCATGTCAATACTTTGAGCTATCCAGTATTACAGAAATTCAGTAATAATGTGTTGCTATTTACATAATCAGTTGGGAGTAGACTTAATACCGAGTTGGACTAGGGTCAGTCACCCTCATAGTCCCAGAACTACATGCCCCCGTAGGTTTATAAGTCCCCTCTGTGGGCATTACATTTTAGTGATCATGTCAGTCATGCCTCTATACCTCTGGCAGGGTATATTGGGTCCTCTTGATGGGCGTATACATCGGACTCCACATTTAGCTCATGTGGTTTTATGTCGGTTATTAGTAGCTCCCACAGTCAGATTCTAGAGTAGTGACCAAGTTATCAGATACACTTTAGTATTCAGTTTCAGCATGTTATAAACTTGGTCATTGCATTCAGTTAGTTAATGTTCAGTATTTCCAGTATAGTATCATGCTTATCTTACATCATTGCTCTGTTATATGCGTTGTTCAGTTATGTATATTGTTCAGCTTTATTCTATCCTTCATGCTCAGTACCTTTCAAGTACTAAAGCATACTCTGCGCTACATCTTCTCGTGATGTAGCTTCAGGTCCTCATCAGTCAGATCACGCATAGATGGTTCTCAATCTCCAGCTCAGTAGCATCAGTGGTGAGTCCTCATTCTTCGACGACGAGTGACATGTTATCTTTCCATTTCAGTCTTTAGTTTCAGTTTTTGCTAGATTTAGCATGGGAATGTCCCAGCATTTCTAGTTAGTTAGAGGCTTTATTTCAGACATAGTTAGATTCAGTTTTAGCTTGGAGTTTAATATTTCATTTATCGTTAAACTCTCAGATTATATATTCAGACTTCGAATGGGTATCCCCCATCACTTTCAGTTTATCTCATGTTTCAGCTTCCGCACAGAATGACCTCATTTCAGTTATCATAGTATGCTTATGTTATGCCAGTAGGGTTAGCTTGGAGTCACTCGTGATCCTAGGTCCCGTGTCCGCGTCCTGGGGGTAGCTCGGGGTGTGACAAACTTGGTGTCAGAGCATTAGGTTTAAGAGTCCTAAGATGTCTGAAAATCCGCACTAAGAAGAGTCCTTTTCATGGGTGTGAAGTGCACCACATCTATTGAGAGGGAAGCTACGAGGTGTTTTAGGAAAGCCTCACTTTCTTGATATTCTTATCGTGTGTTGGTATGATCTCTCTCTAACTCATCTTTATGTATTTCAGATCATGCCCCCTCGTAGAGCTTACCCATGGAATGCTAATACACGTAATGCTAACGCAGTCCCTCCAGTCCCAGACCATGAGGTTTCGAATGCAGAGTTTCGGAATGCGATTCAGCTTTTGGCTCAGAGTATAACTAACCAGAATAATCAGCAGGTTCCAGTTCGTACTAATAGAAATGGTATATCAGTGGTAGCTAGAGTTCGAGATTTTGTTGGGATGATTCCGCCTGAGTTTCTAGGGTTGAAAGTTGGTAAGGACCCACATAATTTCATCGCTGAGGTTAATAAAATCCTTGGAGTGACGCAAGTAACTGGTAATGATAGGGTAGAGTTGGCATCTTACCAGCTTAAGGATGTAGCTCACATTTGGTTTACTCAGTGGAAAGAAAATAGAGGTACGGATGCAGTTCCTATGACTTGGGAGTGTTTTACTGGAGCTTTTCTGGACAGGTTCTTCCTGAGAGAGTTGAGGGAGGCTAAGGCTCAGGAATTCATGAATTTGAGGTAAGGTACAATGTCAGTCCTAGAGTACGGACTCAAGTTCACCCAACTCTCCAGGTATGCTTCTCATATGGTTGCTAATTCGAGGGGACAGATGAGTAAGTTTCTGTATGGAGTGTCCGACTTGGTAAAAACAGAGTGCAGAAATGCTATGTTATTAGATGAGATGAATATCTCTAGGCTCATGACTCATGCTCAGCAGGTTGAGGGAGATAAGCTTAGGGAAATAGCTAATGACAACAAAAAGGCTAGGACAGGTAACTATGAATACTCTCAGCAGAAATCGGGTGGTGGAAATAGCTCGCAGTTTTAGCAAAGATCTTCAGCTCCAGCATCTTCATCAGCTAGTGCTCCATTTTTCAGGTTTTGACAGTATCAGAAATGTAGGGCATCAGGCTCTAAGTCTCAGGGGAGTGTTTCAGGTACCAGAACCTACCCAACTTGTCCTAAGTGTGGTAAGAACCATCCGGGCGAGTGTCTTGCAGGAAAGGAAGGGTGATTTGGGTGTGGTCAGACTGGTCACAGGTTGAGAGATTGTCCTTCTTCTAAATAGGGGCAAGGAGGTAATAATGGTAGAGCTCAGTCCACAACTTCAGCAGCACCAGCAGGTCGCCCGACTCAGCAGGGTAACTCATCTGGTACAGGTGGCGGTCAGCGCCAAAACAGGTTGTATGGTCTTCAGGCTCGCTAGGATCAAGAAAATTCTCCTGATGTGGTCACTAGTACGTTACGAGTCTTTAACTTAGATGTTTATGCTTTGTTAGATCCAGGGGCTACTCTTTCCTTTGTAACTCCTTATATAGCAGTCAAGTTTGATGTTAGTCCAGAAACTCTTTCAGAACCCTTCTCAGTCTCTACCCTAGTCATTGACCCAGTTGTAGCTAGACGGGTATACAGGAATTGCCCTGTCACAGTCTCTCAAAAAGTCACCTCAACAGATCTTGTAGAGTTAGAAATGGTAGACTTCGATATCATTCTAGGCATGGATTGGTTACATTCCTGTTATGCCTCAGTCGATTGTAAAACTAGGATCGTTCGTTTCCAGTTTCTAGACGAACCAATCTTAGAATGGAAGGGTAGTAGCTTAGCGCCTATGGGTCGATTCATTTCTTACCTTAAGGCCAGAAAGATGATTTTCAAGGGGTATATCTATCATCTAGACCGAGTTACGGATTCAAGCTCTGAAACCCCGACTCTTGAGTCATTTCCTGTAGTAAATGAGTTCCCATAAGTGTTTTCAGAAGATCTTCCTGGAGTTCCTCCCGAAAGGGAAATCGATTTTGGAATTGATCTCCTTCCAGATACCCAGCCTATTTCTATTCCTCCTTACATAATGGCTCCAACTGAGCTTAAGAAATTAAAAGAGCAGTTGAAAGACCTTCTAGATAAGGGCTTCATCAGACCTAGTATTTCCCCGTGGGGTGCACCATTGTTATTTGTAAAAAAGAAAGATGGTTCTCTCAGGATGTGCATTGACTATCGGCAGTTGATCAAAGTTACAATCAAGAATAAGTATCCCATCCCCAGAATTAATGACTTGTTTGACCAACTTCAGGGTGCTAGTTATTTTTCGAAGATAGACCTCAGATCTGGTTATCATCAGCTCAGAATCAAAGATAGTGTCATCCCAAAAACAGCCTTCAGAACTCAGTATGATCATTATGAATTGGTAGTTATGTCATTTGGACTAACAAATGCTCCTATAGCTTTCATGAATTTGATGAACATGGTGTTCAAGCAGTATTTGGACTTGTTCATTATCGTCTTTATTGATGATATCCTCATTTACTCTAGGAATGAGGAAGAACATGCGACTCATTTGAGAGTTGTTCTGCAAACTCTCAAAGATCGACAGTTGTTTGCTAAGTTTAGCAAATGTGAGTTTTGGTTGCAATTAGTTGCTTTCCTTGGGCATATAGTATCTAGCAAAGGGATCCGAGTGGATTCTCAGAAAATAAAAGTAGTGAAACAATGGCCCAGACCTACCTCTCCTACAGATATTAAAAGTTTATTGGGTTTGGCTGGTTATTAAAGAAGGTTCGTGGAAGGATTTTCATCCATAGCTTCTCCATTAACTAAGTTGACTCAGAAAAAGGTTAAGTTTTAGTGGTCAGATGAGTGCGAGAAGAGCTTCGCAGAACTGAAAACTAGGTTGACTACAGCTCTAGTTTTGACTCTACCAGAGGGTTTAGACGGTTATGTTATCTATTGTGATGCATCCAGAGTTGGCCTAGGTTGTGTGTTGATGCAGCGAGGTAAGGTTATAGCATATGCTTCTAGACAACTTAGGGTGCATGAGAAGAATTATCCGACTCATGACCTCGAGCTTGCAGCCGTAGTATTTTCCCTAAAGATTTGGAGACACAACTTATATGGTGTTCACGTAGATGTGTTCACAGACCATAAAAGCCTTCAGTATGTGTTCACCCAGAAAGAGTTGAATCTTCGCCAGAGGAGATGGCTTGAATTCCTCAAGGACTATGACATGAATGTGTTTTACCATCCTGGTTAGGCCAATGTAGTAGCAAATGCTCTAAACAGACTATCAGGGGTCTTTTGGTCTTTTCCTTATGCGTTAGACCCCTAAACAACGTCATTTAACCCCTAAACTACGTAGTATTGGTCAGTTTTAGCCTAGAAACATAATTATAACTTACCTTAATCAGAACATTCACTAAAAACTTAGAAAATTAGAACGTAAAGAGGAGAAAGAGTCGACCAGCCCTAGTCCAAGAACGCAGTGTGTTTCCATCAGTTCCAGCCCTGAAATCGAAAGATTTCTCTGTGGAATTCGTCACCAGGTATGTGGGATTTCACTAGTGGGTTCCTTTCGCCCATTAGGTCCCTATAATTCAGTCAGAATCTTGATTCCCTTGATATTATCTAGACCTAGGGTTTATTGAATGTTAGAAATTGTTGGGTTTTAGCTTCTAGAATGATCCAAATCAGATTATTATGTTGTTGCTTCAGTTCTTGCATGAAATTCAGAACCCTAGTTGTGTAGATTCGTTTAGTTCATGAATTACACATGCTAGG
>JAJONR010008063.1:0-33951 GCA_029582245.1 Solanum etuberosum
AAGAGTTTTGTTTATAGGTGAGGCAAAATTCACATTTGGCCCATCGAAGTTTTCAAAATGTTGATAGAATCCATGATTGTTTGTATAGAAGTGTAAAAAGGTCAAAAATTCAAAAAAGGAAAAAGTTTTAATAGGAGAAGAGAAAGTTCTAGAAAATACATATGGTCATTGTGAGTAGATTTTCATGATTTATTTTGACCATAAAATTTGATCAGATTTAGAAAATCTGGTTTTTAAATATTTTCAAGTTCCCACCAATTTTTTGGGGTTTTGGGACATGGCTAATACTACGAGTTAAGTGGTCATGAATTTGCTTCTAGTTCATAGTGACAAATTAGTGTCAGCTCTCTAAGATCTACTTGAAAGTCAAAGCAGTTACAAGGTTAGCAAAGACCGGCTTGGAAATATATTATAAAGAAACTAACGGAGTTCAATTTTGATGATTTTCTTGAATCAAGCCGGGACAAAAAAATGGAGTTGTAATCCACAAGACGAGAGAAAGGAACAAGTACAAATCAAAAGATTGATCATTGAAGAATTGAATTTTGATTCTCATTTCCTGTGAGGAACGGAAAGTTTGAAGAGCTTACATAGTTCATTGTACGAGTCATGATCATCAAGTCCAATTCTGCATTTGACACTCACGGGAACATTTGTATTTGCAGCAATTACGCACATGGCCTCAGCAACAAACTTTCCTTGTAGAAGTTGTGCATATATCAGTGTAACTATACAGAAATAATATATTTGATGTATCAAGCAAACAAATCTGAACCTTTGCATCAAGCATGAGGCACACACAAAAACACCCGTGTCCAGCTACTCCGGGGTTATGACATCTGCAAACTGTTATATAATAGAGAAAAAGTATCAGTTATGGGTCTGAATAAAAGCTAGAAACTTATATTTTAGATAGAAAAAGCATAACAAACTTAAAAATTAATTTCATCATAGCCATATGGAATTGCCAGTTGTGTAAATTTGGTCAAGTTCTCCCAATTATTTCCCCCAATTTGAAGCATTACACCATATGCAAAGAATCTATCCTGGTATATTAGAAAAATCACATAAATGTCAGATCTCACTGCACGATATAAACACACAAGCATGAGTCAGTGACAAGCTGCTCTTAAAGGTCCAAGCCGCAAGCGCAATAACATATCAGTACAAGAAAGTTCCTTTTGGAGATCTACCCAGGTTACAAAAATATATCATCTAGGTCACCTTCTTTGCCACGTATGTTACACCAAAGAAATTAATATTCTTTTTCTAGGAAATTATCTAACTGGAGAAGGGTCTTAGTGCAGGGAAATGAAAATGACCAACCAATTTGGTTGACTCAACCCCTTGAAAGACAACCCAAAGATCCTATAGTCATAGAAATATAAACAATATGATTCATCGAATTAGTAAATCATATACAAGTGTCAGGTGCCATCTATAGAAGTGTTAACTGTAAGCTTCTCTTTGTAGAAGGTCAGTTTACATCATGTAGAAAGTAGGCATATAACCACAGAGACATGCATCCAAAATTTCTTTTTATCATAAAATTGGGTCTAGCAGCAAGAGGATCGAGATCAAAGAAAGTAACTTTTTGACTATTTGTAATGACCTTGAAGTTCATTTTTGTAATTTTTGTAGAAAATTATCATTTGACCCCTCTCGATAGTTTCTCCGAGTCATGTTTGATCAATGCAACACATCGGAACTTGGAAAAAGGAGGAAAATAAATTTCTGAACTGAAGTCTGGTTTACGGGTCCCATCTACGGACCGTAGGAGCTTTTACGGGTCCCATCTACGGACCGTAGGAGCTTTTACGGGCCGTAGATGGCAACCGTAGGAAGTAGGTAAAGTAATTTTCTAAAATCAAGTCCCAGTAACCATTTTACGGTTCACCAGGACGGTTCGTCAACCATTTTATGAGTCGTAGGTAGGTCTCGTAGGTGAGTCCCAGACTTAGTGAAATTTTAAGGGGTAAAGTTGGTTTATACGGTTGGCATGTACAGATTGTAGGAAGACCTACGAGCCGTACATGGGTTCCGTTAAAAGTTGATCCAAAATAATAGTTTCTGAACCTATCTATGGTTGACCTGTACGGCCCGCAGAAGGACCTATGGACTGTAGGTGAGGCTCGACAGTTATTTTTAAAGGGCTTTTGGGTCTTTTCCTAAATGATTTAACCTAGAACTATGTCGTTTTACCTACTACCCAAAGCCCTATATAAACGTTTTAAGCCCCAAATTTACCCATTTCAACTCATTCTCCTAAATTCCCTAAGCTTAACCAAATTTATCATCCCAATTCTCTCAAGTCTAAAGAGGAAGAAGAAGAGTTAGGGTTCCATTCAAGTCTCCAAATTCTCCATTTTCTTGAGCTTAAAGGATCAAGGTATATGTGTATTCACCCATGGAGTCCTTTCCTCCATGGGGTCCCTAAGGATTTCAACTTCTCAACTAAATTTCCAATTGATCAAATTAGGGTTTCAATTCAATGAATGTGAGTTTCATTCAATTATGATTAATTAAGTCTTCTAATGTATTATTTGATGTTAATCTATGATATTTAGTTGAAATTGCATTTACCCATGCCTAATTTAGGCTTTCAACCATGATCCTATGATCAACCTATGAATTATGAATTTATGAAGATATGCATGTTTTTATAAAGTTATTGTAAATGAATTGATGATGCTTTGAAAGGAAAGTATTGATGTTATTGTGAAAGGATTTCTCACTTACTATGACGATCATGATTGTGAAGGTATTTCTCACAAATGAATTCACATTGGTGAAAGGTTTTCTCATTTATGTTGAATTATGTTTAAGAAGCTATACTATGTTTTGATCTTAAAAGTTGTGGATTGGTATTGATCATTGCCTTTCCTATGTTAAAATGATATTTGACTTTTATCCATTCTGTTGGTATTTAGACTTAGCACCGAGAGGGCTTTGAGGTGGAGGTTCAAATAGGGTAGTCTCTGGTAACAACCTCTAGTCCCAAACTACGTTCCCCGTAGGATTGACTTAAATGACCTAGATTCACTTTAGCAAATGATGATATGTACGGATTCTACCTTGGCAAGTAGTTTTCCCTTCTTTCGGTATGAGGGATATACCGAATGCCATGATATAGCTCTCATGGTCTTATTGTTGGTTAAAGCTAATATCCCACAAAATGACTATGTTTTCTTCAAAGCTTTTCTCATGTCCTTTATGTTAATATACTTGACCATGCTTTCATGATTTTCATATCATCTCTTCTTTAAAGCTTTTAAATGCCCCATTATGATCATGCCTACTCGTTTTTTTTTTTTGATGACAATGATCATACCTACTCGTTTTAAGTTACTTATGTTATCATACCTATGTTTATGCATATTGCCTCATACTTAGTACATGGAATGTACTAATGCATACTTGTGCCTACATTGTTTCACTAATGTATGGTCCAACGCTCTTAGGAGGGTTCCTGTCAGTTCCATCAACTCCGGAACGTGGAATTTAGTCTAAGAGGGTTGTCGCTTTCAATTCCAAGGTTTAATATGGATTTGAGCCCGTGAGTTGAGTTCTTGGGAGACTTTCGGCCAAAGTTTGACTTTGGCGAACATTCGAGGTTCGAACGCTCAAATTCAATAACCATCGATTATGTTGGTTTCATGTGGTGATTTTAGGCATAGGTAGGACTTTGGTTCAATTTATGAGGGTTCCGAGGGTATTTTGGTCTTTTGGTGAAAAGTTAGTAAGTAGTGGCCTTAACGGGTGTCGCGATCGCATAGACCAAATGTAACACCTCGGAAACTGGAAGTTGAATTGGAAAGGAAAAAGGTCAATTTTGGGTGTTGATGCAAAGTCTACGAGTCCTACCTATGGACCGTACGAAGTCCTACGGGACTAGCGCTGGGCATAAATACCGAAATACCGAACCGAATTTTTTCGGTATTTCAATTTCGGTATTTTGGTTTTCAGTTCGGTATATGTTTCGTATTTTCGATATTTCAATTCGGTTTTCGGTATGTATTTTTGTATATTTTGGTATTTTGATTAAATTGAAATATATTATATTATAATATATATTAATATTATATTAATTATTAATATTAAATATTATAGAAAAAATGCAAAATTAAGTTAGGTTTTTCACTTTTCAACTTTACAAAATTAGCCATTAGGCACCAGCGAGTAGTGACGTCGCACTTCCCACTTCCAACTTCCCTGATCCCTCACCATTCTTTAATTACCGCCGCCGACCAGTGACCGCTGCCGACAAGCGACCACCGCGACCAGCAGCCGATCAGCGACCAGTGACCATCGGTCTCAGCAGTCAGTGATTTCTCATTTCAGCGACCAACGACCAACGGCAGCAAGCCGACCGGCGACCAACCTCTAGGTATTTTATTTTATTAACAAAAAACTGAATAACAAAACCGAACCGAACTAACAAAAACCGAACAGAATTAACAAAAACCGAACCGAACTGAATTATTTCGGTTCGGTGTTTGGTACACCTATTACAAGAACCAAAAACCAAAAAAACCAAAAAAAAAAACAAAACCGAACCGAATTACCGAATGCCCAGCCCTATACGGGACGTAGGAAGACCTTCGGACCGTAGGAAGGAAGTCGTAAGACTGGGTTTGAGTTTTGACAATATCCAGTCTCTGATGTTTGACCTACGAGTGAACAGGACGAGCCGTAGGAAGTTCTACGGATCATAGGAGGGTTCATAGGATGGTTTGTATGAGTGATATAATCTTAGTAAAATTTTGGACTTAAAGTTGGGTTCTACGGACTGTAGAATGGACGACGACCCGTAGAATAGTTTCGTGGAAGTTGAATGGATTTTAAGCCTCAATAACAGGTTCTATGGTTGACCAGGACGGCCCGTAGAAAGACCTACGAACCGTAGGTCCAAATCGTAGACCCTGTCCGACAATTTTTTAGTAAGGGTGTTTTGGTCTTTTCCTACCCAATTAACCCCTAAACTATGTTGTTTTGGCCCTATAACCATTTGTACTCATTAAACTAAGCCTAATTTCTCTTATTCACTCAAATTCTCTCAAGTCTTCTTCTCCAAATTCTCTCAAGAGCTCTCAAGGTGAAGGTTAGGGTTTCATCAAGCTCCAAGGTTCTTCTCTCCATTGCTAGGGTTTTGATTACCTAAGGTATGTGGAATTCACAATTGGATTCCTTACATCCATTGGGTCCCAAAAGAATCTAAATCTCTTAAATTGATTTCACCCAATTTCATTAGGGTTTTATGCAAATCTCCATGGATCCTATTTATTATGATTCAATTGTTTATTTCCAATCTTATTATGTATGATTTGATTGAATTACATGAATTTCAATTGATTTTAAATGGACTCATGCCTATGTCTATTTTATAAACTTGAATTATGAACAATGCTTATGAATGCATGAATTCTGATCATGAAATTGATTATGAAACATGTGCATGTTTTATGAAAAAGATGACTTATGAACTATGGATGCTTTTGAAATAAGTATCAATGATTTGTGAAAGGTTTTTTCTCATATATAAATGAAATCATGATTTAGATTCTTAGAAAGGTAAGTATCTAATATGAAAGTTTTATAGAATCATGGTTTTGAAAGGAGTTACTCTTATATGAACTTATGATTAAATTAGTAGTCTAAAATGTGTCTTTCCAAGTATTTTGATATAAATGTGATTATGTCTTTCCCTTTGGAATTTACTTAGCATCGAGAGGACTTTGGAATGGAGGTCCTACTGCTAGTTGAGGTTTGCTCGTTGGTAGCAATTCTCTTGTCCAAAACTACGTGCCTCCGTAGGATTGTCTTAAATGACCTAGCTAGTGGATCCACAATAGCAATTATAAATGAATGTGACGAATTTCTACCTTGGGTTTCCCTTTTTCGATGTGAGGGCCATGCCGAATTTCATGCTATAGCTCACATGGTCTTATTGTCGGTTAACGAAAAATATCCCACAAATGAGCTACGTTTCTTCAAAGTTTTATGAAAGCTTCCTTATGTTTTAAGTATGCATTGACCTTGCTTATGATTCATGGTTTTCTCTATTAAAGCTTTTAGTACGTTTTACTTGGACATGCATATCATGTTTAAAGTTCTCATATTATCATGTCTATGTAATTATGCATTTCTTCATACTTAGTAAATTCAATGTACTAATGCATACTTGTGCCTATATTGTCTTATAATATAGGGTCCGACGCTCCTCCTCCCGGACGTGCTTAGCTCGGGATTGCTCAGCTTGATCATTGGATTGGTGAGTCCTCATGCTCCAAGGACAAGGCCATTGCTGTTTTAGTTCCTTTGTTGCTTTTATGATCACTTTTGTTTCACACTTGTACGTGGTGTATGGGTTACGTCCCAACCACTCTTGTGATATTAGAAAGGCTTGGGTCAGACTTAGTAGTTATGTCATCTTATGCTTTGAGACTTATCTTGGTTATATCTCTTAAGTTGAATTTCGTTGTGTCATGCTTATGTCAAATGGCTTGTTTAGGGTCTCTCGGGATCCTATTCGCCATGTCACGTCTAGGGTGTATTTTGGGTTGTGACACCAAATTGGGACTGACCTACTTTTTTCTTCGCGAGTGCGTGGAGGGTGATGCAATCGCGTAGAACAATACCTGGGCAGATTAATTAATTCCTCAAAATGTGATTTCTTCCCTTTTCTCCATTGTTGACGTTAAGAGCTCACTTTAGACGATTTCAAAAAGAGATTTCAAGTCAACTTTTAAGCAAGTGATTTTAACACCAATACTTCGTTACCCATTGTTTACCTATCAATTTTAACAAAAAATCTTATGATTTCAAATCCAAAATTGAGGGGTCATCATGAACTTTGATCGTAGTATTTTAGGCGTTTGCGGTGATTTCTAACTCATTTTTCAATGTGATTTCACATGTGAGTTCCTAATTTCTTGGGTAACATGTTTTCCAATAAAAATTCCAAAATTTTCTTACCCCTCGGGTTTGACTTTTTGGGGTTGTTTTGGACTCGAATATCAAGAAATAGCAATATAGGTGTTATTATTCATCTTTACGCATTCTTAAATTGGAATTGAATAGATTGTGCGGATTTTGAGGCTCGGCGCAAGGGAAAGGCTCAGACTTGACCCGTTCTAATTTTCTAAGGCAAATGGATTGACTCTTTTACAAAGTGTTTTAGACTCTACATGTTGAGCTTGTGATTTGGGTTTAACAGGGAATAGTGGGGGGGTGCGTGTGGACAAAGTGACAAGTATCCACCCGAACACTAAAGTCAAACATGTGGGGTTAATTGCACTTGTTTGAGTCATCACTGTATATTATGCATGTGAGAAATATATGAAAAGAATATTATTGAATTGTTCTCTCTACAGTATTACAAAGACCTTATTTATAGACACTACAATAGACTCCTTTTCCAACTAGGACACTACAATACAATCCGTTTCTAAGTAGGACACTATATACTATTCTTATTACTATTACTATTACTATTACTATTCTAAGTAGGATTGTATATACCTAATACTATTCTAACACTCCCCCTCAAGCTAGTGCATACAAATCATATGTATCCAGCTTGTTACAAATGTAACTAATACGAGGACCAATGAGGAGCTTGGTGAGATATCTACAAGTTGATCACTCGACTTCACAAAATTGAAAATCAATCTCAATTTGCTTAGTCTTCTCATGAAATACTGGATTTGATGCATAATGCTGATAAAACACAGAGTGATAAATTACAGTGTTAAACTTCCCAAACCAAGCTTGCACAGGTTGTTCCAGACTATAGAGTGACTAACACAATCGACAAACAAGGCTAGTAAACTCCCCCTGAGCAAAAAAATTAGGTGGTTGCTCCATATAAACTTCTTCATAATGCAACAGTCGCCGGAAGTGCTCAAAATCTAGTATAAAGTATATGGATCATGTTGAAATCAATAGACGAGTCGATATTAAACAAGAAAGTCACTGAAAAATTGGCTGAAACATGCTCATACGCCGGAATATTAGAATTGATAGTTGAAAGTGGCCACAATCTAAGAAATAAAATTATATGGGAGAGTCGAAATGATGGCACAACACAACTGGAAAACAAAAATTATATAGGAAAGGTCAAATTGATGGCACAACCCTATTGAAAAAGATAAATAATATGGGTAGGATCGGAATGATGGCACGACCCTACTGAAAAAGTAAAATTATATGGCTCGGGTCGGAATGATGGCACAACCCTACACAAATCAAATTTGAGGAGTCACCGAGAAGACGGAAATATGCAAATCAAATTTGAGGAATCACCGAAAAGACAAACAGTGCTATGCAACTAAGATATGAGAAAGTAGTTCGGAAAAATCCACGGTACTACACAAATTAAATATGACAAGTAGTCCGTAAAGATGCACAATGCTATGCAAATCAGATATAAAAAAAAGGTAAGTCATCGGAAGGATGGCACGGTGCTACACAAATTAAATATAAAAAGAGTAGTCACCGAAAAGATGGCACGGTGCTACACAAATTAAATATAAAAAATTTGCAGATTAGATATGAAAAAGGTAGTCACCGAAAAGATGGCACGGTGCTACACAAATTAGATAAGAGAAAGTAGTCACCGAAAAGATGGCATGGTGCTACATAAATTAAATTGAAAAAGTAGTCACCTAAAAGATGAAACGATGCTACAGAAATACCGCCGGAGATGGGGTTGACACAAACAACCCTAGAAAGTCACCGGAGATTGATGCACGGTGACCTGTCTGACTGAGTTTTCTTCCCTTGAATACGGGGTTCACGCATATATTATTGGCCCTACTTTTGTTAACAAAATCATTGGCCAGACGGGCGGCATATCTCAGTATTAGACACCCGCCGGTAGCGGAAGCTCTTTGATTCTCTACCAAGTTCGTAAGGGCTCTGATACCATGTGAGAAATATATAAAAAGAATATTATTGAATTGTTGTCTTTACATTATTACAGAGACCCTATTTATAGGCACTATAATAGACTCATTTTCCAACTAGGACACTACAATACAATCCGTTTCTAAGTTGGACACTATATACTATTCTTATTACTATTACTATTACTATTACTATTACTATTCTAAGTAGGATTGTATATACCTATTACTATTCTAACAATGCCTATGAGTGGCTTGGATGACTTATAATTTCCTTATTGGTGTTATGCCCATGAGTGGTGTTGTTGATTTATTGAGTGAAATTGTCATCATCTCATTATGCATATGATCTTGCTTACTTGTATTGGTGTTTAAACTCTTATATGAAATGACCCTAAGAGAAATTGATGGAATTATATGAAAAAGAAAGGCAAAGAGGATATGACGTGCCCCGCGCTGGGGTAGGAGCATGAACTGATATGTTCCCCATGGGTCTCGACTGGCCACTGAGTAGTGGTTGTGTATCGGTAGGACAGACATACATCATTCTTTATGACATTTGTTTTGCAATTGCACCTCATTATCAATGATTGTTGTCTATGAGTGATTTGTATATGAGTGATTTATTATTATTGGTGATTGATTTCTCTCATAAGTGCTACATGAATTCCCCTTTCCCTATTATTGATATTGTTGTGAATCAGATGGTGTTGCTTATTCGTTGAGTTAGTTATATTGATTTACATCCTTTATTACTATTGTATCTGCTAAGATGGGTTGGATTCTAATTTTTGTGCAGGTTGTGGTATTCTGGAGGTTTGGATGGTGTCAAGGTTTAGGGTGTTCATCACCACTTTGTTTAGGGCCAGTTAGGGATACTTGTTGAGTATTGTATTGTTTTTGGTACACAATCCCCTGCTTTTCTACACTTGTGTAGGTTACAAACCCAGTTCATCCTGATCACCTTCGTACATCAGTGTCCGAGGCTTGCACTTAGGAATATGTGAGGTAGCTGCAAGTTGCTCCAACAGACGTCACATACCCTTTATATTATGTCTTTATTCTATTCAAGAATTGGAGATATTCATACTTGTACTTTCAATGAATCTATATTATTTTTCTATTAGCTTGTACACATGACACCGAGTTTTGGGGACGGTTTTATATATATAATTATGGATGGTGCGTAGTGTTTTCTTAGTCCTTTGTTTTCTTTCTTATTTCTGCAATTACCCTTGTAGAAGGTGATTTAGGCTGACCTATGTAGGTGGGATAAGACAGGTGTCATCCCACCCGGTTTTCGGTCGTGACACTATTCACCGTCTCATGACTTAAGACGAATGGGCAAAATAAAATTATGGCATGATACATAAACATGACCCTTAAACTTGGCATCAGCTGGCAACTATGACCTTTAACTTTGGATATACACAAGTAGACACTTAAACTTTTATAAAATTGAACAAATGGATACATTCGTCCTACATGGCACCCTACATGAAAATTGTGTCCTATGTGGCGTCCTACGTGTATTATGCCATGTAGGACACGTAGGTCTACTTGTTAAATTTTATACAAGTTTAAGTGTCTACTTGCGCACACTCAAAGTTTGAGGGCATAGTTATCCGCTGAAGCCAAGTTAAAGGTCATGTTTATGCATTATGCCTAAAATTATGTAATATCCTATTCTGAAACAAGGGCATATATGCCATTTTAGTATTAATTTTAAAAAGAAATAGGAGACAAATTGTTTATTTGACCAAAAAGTATTTTTGAGAAAAAATACAAATAAAATGAGAAGAAAGGCTGCAACCTGGCAGCAAACAAAAAAAAAAGAAAGGAAAAGTCCTAACCCTATTCCTTTAACTCACGTAACAAGAAAAGAAAAAAAAAAAGGAAAATCTTTGGAGTCTTTGTTGAAGGAACCTATGGTGGCTATTTGTGAAAAAGCGAGGAGGAAGAAAATCGTGGATCTGCCTTTCCATTCAAGTGGAGCTAAAGGTGTTGGAAGATATTTTATTAAGAGAAATAGTAGTGGTAGGCAACTTTTCTGAACTTAACTTAACTTAAAGATTTATATTTGTAGATTCCATGACTATAAAATTGGTATTGTAAGAGTTAAAGAGATAGATGAATCTGTTAAATTCTTGGAATTCAAGTGGGTACGTTAGATGATTAGACTAAGCTCTTGTATTTCAGCATCTATGAAAGGAAATAGATGAGCAGTAAGATTATATTAGTTTATTACAATGTGATACTAATCAAGATAACACTGTTTTGTGCGATATAAGCGCCAATTAGGCGACTTGGCAGATGAGTCAGTCATGAAACCTTGGGGGCTGGGTATTTAACTATAGATTGATTGAAGGGAGCATGGATAGCTTGCGATGACAAGTTTGGTATTTCAACACGAGTACTGTGAGTAGTAATCTTACCCCAATATGTATTTCACAAATTTCATGATTTTTACATGGTTTATAAAGTAAATGTGTTACCGAATGTTTTGAACTTGCACGTGGGACAAGTCTTTTACTTGATATGATACTGAAAAGACTATTTGAGATGATCTCATTTTTTTATAAGATATGATTACCGTTATTGGAAGAGTTTTACACTTATTTGAGAAATGGTATTTTGACATGTCATTGTTAAACTTTGAAAGGGTGTGATTTGATAAGATTTAAATGTTCTGTTCGATTTCGAATTGCTTCTATAGATTACAAGAAAAGTATCAATGGGAGTAGACCTTGATAGTCCCATAGCTAACGGCGGGTTCGTTAGACCTGGTGCACCTTGTAGTTACAGATTACGGATAAAGCCCTTGCTAGTGGGAAGGTAGAACTAGCATACCGTTACCGATATCCCTCGAGTAGGGATCTACTGATATGAATATTTAACTCCTTTATGAGGAGTTCATTGTTATTGGTTACTTCTTAAAGAGAAGGTCACACTGATTACATGATTCATCCTTGAAAACCTCTCAGCTATAAGTTTTGATATGGAAATGTTTTTCTGAGTTTACTATTAAGTATTTATATTGATTTTGTTTATATGAGGCAAATAAGATTGAATATTGTTATTGTTTCTGAAAGGGCATTATTATATCATTTTGATTATTATACTAGCATGTTTTCTCAGGTGGTATTGAAGAGGATTTCATTAACGAGAGAGTGTGATTTGGTAGCATCTGGTGAGCCCCGCATTGCTTCGCGTGGCAAGAGAACTATTGATTTGCTATGATTTTTTTAAAACTTTTAGAGTCACTCCATTTGTCATTCCTTTTATACGAGTCGGGATTAGTCCTTCGTATTGTAGTCAAGTGACTAGTTTGGAACTTCTTTTTCGTAATTTGGAGATGAATTGGTTTTGTTGCGTGACACTTAGATCATTGATGAATATTATGTTGTGGCTTATAGTTGCTATTAGTTGTGTTGTGAATTTCTAAGACAGGAAAATTCAGGATAGGCCATATCAGTCCTTCTTGTTCCAACCCCAGCTCCACCTCTAACTCTGACGACCTCAGCCTCTTTCTCAGCTTGCTAATTCAGTTAGTATTTCTAGCTCTATTCCAATTACACAAAGCAATTTTGGAGACTTATTACCTAGTCCAACAATGTCTTCTGCTTTGGTCGAGCACTTATCAAATGATCTTCCCATTGCTCTTCGCAAAGGTACTAGAACTACTATCAATCAAACTCATGTTAATATTTATTTAAGTTATCATCGTCTGCTACCTTCATAACCGTCAAAGTTCCTAAGACTGTGGCAAAAGCAATGGTTCATCCAAGTTAGAGTCGGGCTATGATTGAAGAGATGACTACTTTGCATGATAATGGTACGTGGGAGCTTGTTCTTTTACTTGATTGAAGGCAAAACCACAATAGGTTGTCATTAGGTATTCACAGTTAAGGTAGGTTTGGATAAAGCTATTGATCGTCTCAAAGCGACAATGGTTGCTAAGGGATACACTCAAAATTATGGCATCGATTATGGAGATACTTTCTCACCAGTTGCTAAGATGGCTCAAGTCTGTCTTCTCATCTCTATGGCAACAATGAATATTGGCCCCTTTTCAGTTGTACATCAAAAATGCATTCCTACGTGGAGAACTTGTTGAAGCAGTATATATTGAGCAACCACCCAAGTTTGATGCTCAAGGGGAGTCTAGACCAGTTTGTAAACTTTGCCGATCTCTATGGTCTCAAGTTGCCTCCTAGAGCATGGTCTGGTCATTTTTGAGCAGTTGACCAACAGTTTGGAATGATCCGAACAGAAGTTGATCACTCTATTTTCTATAGGCATTCATCTCATGGCAAACATATCTTTTAATTGTTTATGTTGATAATATTGTTATCACATGAGATGATCATAAGGTATTGCTAAATTCAAACAACACCTCTCAAGTCACTTTTAGACTAAGGATTTAGGCAAGCTGAGATACCTTCTGGGCATTAAAGTGGCACAATATGGCCATGGAATTGCTATTACACAAAATATGCCTTAAGACATTTCGAAGACGTTGGTATGTTGGATTGCAAACAACTGGGCAGTCTCATGGATCCAAATACTAAGCTTATTCCAGAACAAGGGAGCCATTAAAAGATCCTAACAGATATCGGAGACTTGTTGGCAAACTCAACTATCTCATGATCATGCGACTAAGCATCTCATTTGTTATTAAGTGTAGTGAACCAGTTTTTGCAATCACCTTGTGATAGTCACTGGAATGCAGTGATTCGCATCCTGTGATATATCAAAAGCTCTCCGCGACAAGGTTTATTGTATGAAGACAAGGGACACACCAACATAATTGGATATTCTAATGCAGATTGGGTGGGATCTCCTTTTGACAAGTAGTCCACTTCAGGTTATTGTGTTCTAATTGGAGGCAATCTAATATCTTGGAAAAGTAAAAAAGAAAGTTGTTGTAGCTAGATTAAGCGCAGAAAGAGTATTGAGCTTATGTGGTTGAGACAACTTCTCTAAGAATTGAAGATGGGAGGAGTTAAACCGATGACATTGATTAGTGATAACCAAGTTGCACTACATATCGCTCCTAATGTCGTGTTTCATGAAAGAACGAAGCACGCTGAGATAGATTGTCACTTCATTCGAGAAAAGATAGAGTCTGATACATCGCCACGAGTTTTGTCAACTCAAAGGATTAACTGACGGATATTTTCACAAAATCACTTTGAGGATCTAGAATTAACTATATTTGTGGCATACTAGGAGCACATGACTTACATGTTCCAACTTGAGGGGGAGTGATAATTATGGTCTAATTGAATAGTGTAGATATGTGAATATTTAAAGATGGTATAATTAGATAGTGTAGATATGAGGATATTCTCTAATCCCTTCAATTAGGCAGTTAAACAGAGTATGTAATATTTTATTAGTTTCTTTCCTTATTTACATTATTCGTAACAACAATTCAATTCCATCAATATGAGAAAATAATCAACGAATTCAATTCCCAATATCTCCTCCTCCTCCTCATCTTCTTCTTCTAATTTCTCGGAGTTAAATAAGTTAAATTTGACTTGTACATAATATTTGCAATAATTGGGCAAAAATCAAGGTTTTTTTAGAGAGTCTAAGATAGAAAAATCAAATCCAAATTTAAAATTTGAATATTAAAAGGAATTAGATTCTTGAAATTTGTGAAACTTATAGAAGAATAATACCAAAACTGGAATAGTGTAACTTTTTAGAACATCCAAAGTAGGAGTATCACACAATTTAGGGCAGATAGGTCATTATTCTATACAATTATCACAAGTTTCAAAATTTTACATCCCTGATAAATTAAACTTGGATACATTGTTTTTCTCTCAAACTAATTTCTTAACAATCACTTGGGTATTTTTATCTGCCACTCATATATTAGACGAGTCAAAGTTAAACGTTCTACAATACATGCTCATTCAGATAATGTCAAAAGAGATGGGATGGATTACGTATTGCTAGAAAAAAGAACTAAAAAAATTCAATCTTTTTCTGTTTTCTCCATATAATCTACCTTTTCCAGTTTCCACCAAAATAAAATAGCACCTAAACAACTTCTCCTTTTTTTTCCATTGCTTAATATCTTAATCATATTCCAGATATCAAAAATCTCAGAAACACCCCATTACTACACTGAATACTTTCACCACAAAAAAAATAAGCGAGAACAGGAAAATATCTTAATTATCAGGATTTCGATGTAAAAAAAAAAAAAAAAAGACTAGAACAAACAGAAATTAGGAACTCGAGAACGAAACAACAAAAACTAAAAAAAAAAAAAAGGGAAAAGCACAAAATTAATACCAATAACTAAGAAGAATGAAGAATATTAAAAAGTATGTTTAAGGAAAATAGGGTTTAGGGTTTTACATGGAAGCAGAGAGATGATGCTGCAGCTACTTCTGAGGTGAATCCAGTGGCCGTTGGAGAAGACAAAAGGAATAAAATAGTCTCTCTACGTATATATACCCTTTTTCTACTTTCGTTTTCTTAATTTTAATTTAATAAATTTCTAAACATGAATATATTGCACCGAATATATGAGACAAAAAATATTAATCTTGAATTTTTTATGTTGAAATACATCTTGACGTGATGGATATGGTAGACACCTTTAAAGATAATAACAAGACATTGAATCGAGATTGAAATAATATTTTTCTGTCATCATTTTAATGGGGCTTGAAAATATATTTTATTATACTAAAAATCTCTTTTATGTCATTAAATTATCTGAAAGAAAGATAAGATGATCTCAAGATGGTCATTCTTACACAAGCATATTTTGATTGGATCAATTTAAGGCTATAAAATTTTAAATATATTTATAAGTATGACTTTTCATTGTTTAAAATTTTTCACAATTGATATTTGTGATAAGAATATCATTAATGATATCTTAGAAAAAAACGTTCATCATATTTTGGAATAAATTAAGTGAATAGTCACTCACATTTGAAAAATTATTCAGTAATATTATAGATTGTAATTGTTTTAATATCAATATGATAAAATAATACATCTTAAAATACCATTCAAATATTTTTCACTCTCAAAAAGTGAAATCAAACAAGTATTACGAGATAAATGAATTATAACCATTCAAGAACTAGAGGAGTTCATATTGGATTTTGCCTCAGAATCCTAGGGAGCTAGGGTAAAAAAGTTTTGCTATTCTATAATAAGCTTTTATCGGGTATAAGATGTGGGTAGTTTAAAAGAGCTAAAAAAAAAGTACTTAGAAAAGAAAAAAAAAGTGTAATGTGACATGTCCTCTCATTAGGCGAGAGAAGGATATTTTATTTGTCAATATATTTTGAGGAAAATAGAAATAACGGGGTGATATTATAGTCCTAACAAAACAAAAGTGATATTACTAGAAAATTCCCTAAACAAAACATGAGTAACAAATATTTAGAAAATTTACTCCCACATTGCATGTCTTGAATGTGATTCTAATATCGAGAGATGTGATTCTGAAAATATCCTGAATTAGTTTAACATTTTCTTATAGCTGAACAAAACAATGAGAATGTAAATGAAAAATCATGAAAGTAGACCTACTTGTTTAGTCCTTTTCTTGAAGTGAATTAGACTAACTTTCACCAAGCTAACCGTGAAAAGGGTTGTGTTCCCCATTGAGATTATGGCCCCAATAGTGATTATTATTATAGACGAAGGAAGAACTCTAATTATGATAATCGTCTAGTTAAATAACATCATTCACCATTAACAATAAAAAAAAATGACCTCAACATAATTTACGCGATATTAATATACGAAAATATAAATGTGTACCCAACAAAAAATTATTTATCAGTTTGATGTCAACATTATTTTTGACCACTTATATAATCTAGAAATATAATGATTATTTAAGTTATATAAAGATTGTATCTGAAATATTTCTAGTTTGAATTTAGGAGCGAATAACACACTAATATACCGATACAATGATACAAAGTGATTTGATTACGAATTTCAGAAAGTGTAGAGTGATACTGCGCGTGTTTCAATAAGTATAAAAATCTCATCTACCCTGAGTTACAACCAGTAGGAGCAGAGCTTTCTAATCTCTAGAAATTTTACATTAAAACTACAAATCCAGCAAGATTAATCTAAAGTAACACCAAAAGGCTCAAAAACTGTGTTCTACCTCTGACCAGAAAAGAGAATCTGTACACTGGGAAACAAAAGGTAACAATGAAACAGAACCAACCAACGACCTTACATGTAAATCTGGTAAGCTAAAGTTAGCAAACACATGATGCAGGGAGAAGTAACCTTGAAATATGATCAGTTACTTCCTTAAGAGTCCACTAAAGAGGAACAACTCTGGGAATCAGCAGTTGCTCATGCTCTTGGCATCAGAAGTCACAACATACACTGCATCTAATAACCAATTTTAATAGCAGTCAACGTTTTTGCTTCTGAGATACAAAACGTATTCCTTGCTTTCCAAGTTCCAAGTTCTTCTTCTTCCCATCATCAAGAGCAACAGACACAACCGATGAGCCTTCAAAGACTTCTACGACTGTCCCTCTATGCCTGAAAAAGAAAACGAATTGAAAGGTCAAACTAGCACACATCAAAGAAAGTGTGGTACAGATTTATATGAATACTCATCTATTTGATATTTAAAAGCCCAAATGAAAATTGTAACTATAATTAATGTGTTCCTTTTCTTTATCCTATTATATCCTTGTATTCCAATGCAATCCACTTGCTCTATTGATTGCCCTTTTCTCATCGCTCTCATGATTACTAATCCAGAATATCACAGCACTCAATTCCATTAAAGTTGCATAAATTTTATGTATGCATAGTAGTCAGCTTGATGTACCAATAAGCTTACCAGGTATTATCAGACGAATGATGAACTTCCACTCTCTTTCCTTTTGCATCTTTTCCCAACTTCTGCAGTATCCAGTTAGCATCCAAGAACTCATCCATTGTATCGTCTTCATACCGCTGTGATGAATTATCATCAGCCCTGGTTGATGTTTTTTCTCCAAAGGCTGGTGCTCTCTTTCTTTTAGACCTCTGGCCCTTAACCATGCTTTTATCCTCCTCTCCTGGAGAAGCCCAGGCATTTTGATTTTCATGGTAAGGATTCTTGAACTTGAGCTTTAGCAGAGGTTTTGGATCCTTTCTCGTTGAATTTGATACTGAAGGTGTGCTATTTTTCTCGTCATTCAGGTCATCACAAGAAGCGGGCCCAGCTTCGGCATGTTTTACAGAAGCCAATTTGTTGTCCCTTGTAGCAGGAACTTCAGCTCCAGCCCTTGTAATAACACTACCGTCATTGCTTCTTTTTCCTAATATACCAAAAGTCTTGAGTGGAGAACAAGGTCCAGATCCATCGGCAAAATTTCCACCAACTTTGGCAGGGAAATTAGTACCTTCTGAGCTAACTTTCTTGATCTTTATTAAGTTGCTTTCTTTACCCCTATGATTTTGACCCTTTATTTGGTCCATATGATCCACCTTATGTCCTTCAGACACAGAAACGAGAGCCAAAAGAAAAGTTATTAATAGAACACCAAAAGTATGCTCTTAAAAGCAACAAATACAATATTATCTTCTTTGCCCACCCCCAACATAGAAAGTAAACAATTTACAACACGTCTTACCTTTTCCACCACCAAGTTTAGCTGCAGTGTCATTCCTTTCCGAGTTCTCATTCTCTCTCAGCTGAACTAGATCCTCACTGCCTGATTAACAAAGAAGTACATAAAAGAATATTTTTTGATAAGATAAATAATTTTATTCGTGTTGGGAAAATCTACCATATACAAGAGGTATACCAAAAAGTAGAGAATCTACACCATATAAGAACAGAGCATAGAGTATTGAAGCTAATGTAGCATAGAGTATTGAACAGATGCAAGTATTCACACAGAGGAAAGAATCTCAACTAATGTAGCATAGAAATTAGAGAAGGAACACCATAGCAGAACAAGAATTGGAGAATTTAATCAGGCACAGAACAGATCTTTCATTACCAGACCAAAGAAAACCAATTATACATGTCATGTCACCTTTATTGTACTACATATATATATATACACACACACACACACACACACACTCCATTTGCTTTACTTTCACAAGAATTTCACACTTGAGTCATGAAGAAGCAAAAAAAGAAAAAATAAGAACAAACAACATTTCACATGATTACCAAAGCACACAGTCCTCATATGCCAAATAAGCAACCAATTAACCAAGGAAAGGAGAAGAAATATGCTGCATAAGTTTACATCCATGCTAGTTTTTTTATCTAAAACAAAATGCATTGCAAAAACGTGCATTAGAGATACTTTTGACTTCTACTAACAAAAAGCAACCCAAGAATCACGGTACTGTATGATATTCCTTAGCCAACTTATATGTCTATTCTTTATAACCAAGTATATTAGAAATACTTATGACTTCTACTAACAAAAAGCAACCCAAGAATCATGGTATTTCATGATATTCCTTAGCCAACTTATATGTCCTTCCTTTAAAACAAGAAATCCTCGATGGCCAGTGACATAAGGTTCAAAACTGTGGGGAAAATGAGCACGCCCATCTACTCTTCTTCACTTAAAATAGGCTTTTGTCGGCAGCAGGGTTTGAACCCACGAATTGCGCTTAATCCACATATCACGCGATGCGCTCTTAACATTTAAAGCCATAGGGAAACTTATATATGAAGTCTTACCAATCGTAGAAGAAAATCACCAAGAAATAATAATGCACAGAGGAAAACTATATACATCTTTCTCACTGGCGGAACCTTTTATCTGGATGAGACAACAATTTAGAAAACCGTAGCTTTTGTGTCATAAGTGACGCAAGCTAGTAGAAAAGAATATTTACAGACATCAAATTCTAGGGAGAAGCCATAGTTCGTAGACAAGATTCATCCAAGAAAGAAATTGGATAGAAAGAGGAACCCGAAGACAACATATAGAAAGAAAATTACCATTTGAAGTAGTCAAATCTTGCTCTTTCTGACAGCTTGAAGCATCGGACTTCGGGGAACCTGCTATGTTTTTATTCCGCGAGCCCAAATGTATAACAAGCTTTGGCCCCTTAGAGGTCTTTGGCATGCTTGTTTGAATTCCAACATCATCCTCATCCAAACGCTGAGGCTTGCTACCTTTCATTTGGACTGTCCTCTTACCCGTGTTTCCAGTAACCTCATCTATAAATTTGTGCTTTATGACCCCTGCCTGATTAATTGAACATATACCTTCTGTCAAACTACCAACAGGAGAAGAAAAGCTATCCAATTCCCCATAAGCCTGCAATTCTTCATTCTTGACATCACCAGCACTATATCCACCAGATGGAGCATCAGGGTGTCCTTCATTTGGTCCAGTTAACCCCTTCTTTTTACCATATTTCTTGTAAGAAGATTTCTTTCCATATTCCTTGCTCTTTTTGGGAGATTTGTCAACTAAACCTTTAAGAGAAAACTTCAAAGATCGACTATGTTCATTTTTTACTACAGGAGTACTATCTTCATCATCTGAAAAGGGTGAAATAGAAAATATTTCATCTTCTACTGGCAACCCAGCTCCTGCCCTCAAACTTGCAATTAACTCCTTATCAGCTACATCTCTCCTCCTCCAAAGCTCCTGAACAGCATCCTCAAGATTTCTCACCTGAGAACATAAATAGAAAACTATCAGGAAAGAGTTCTCGTTTAACTTTTCTAGTGAAATTAATCACTGCCGTAAACAAACCTGATAACTATTTCCGCGGCATGTTGGACAAGCATACGGCAAATTTCCATCCACTTGAAACTGCAGATATTTTTCATCACTGCAAAGAAAATACCCATTTTCAAATTCAAAGTTCCAATGGAGTCCCTCTCTCAAAGCTTCAGTGGAAGGTACAATCAAGGTTGCATAAGTTAACAGCTTTATATCGCATGAATGACAAGAGAACAAATTGGCAAACCACAAAGATGTCAGGATATTTATATAGTGAAGGTAAGAAGAGGGGTTTCTGGAAATCAGAACTAGCACCCAGTCAACTGACTCGACTCTTAACAAGGCAGAATGCAGCATAAACAGCAGTTCCCAAAATGTCGTTCAATCATTCAATGAAACAATAAATGTCAAGGGGAATGATGAGAATATTCTTGGAAATACTTCCCTTAATTCGAGTTTAAGAGACACAAAAAAAGTCTAAGTTCTTTGTTTCTCTTGTTCAATTAAATTTTATATTTACTCATTAATTCATTTCAATAACTATTCCAGGAAAAAAAATCATTTCAATAACAATTCCAGGATATTTTTTTTCGAATTCTTCATTTAAGAGAGAAATGTAAATCTTCTGAATTGCTCCAAAATAAATTAACTCAAATATAATAACAGACTTCGCTTCATTAGAATCAAATATAATTGATCCGTCCACTTGCCATCTCTTTCCAGTTTCCAACAAACAATTCATCTAGCCAATGCAAGATTAACAAAGCCGACACATTATGTCATCAGGACTTTTGAAATTTGTGGCCTACCATTTGTATGACTATAAATCATTTCATTAAGGCTGAAAGGGAAAATTCTAAAGTTAAATTGTTTCCAATTATAAAAATTGTGACATGCTTGTAGAGACAGACTAATAAGGACGTGTGTCCCATAAATTGGGACAGAGGGAGTACTATATAACTTAAGATTTGCATATCCACAAACATTAACTTCCTCCACAACTATCAACAAATTATACTATGCAAAATGTTCATAATGCCGATTGTATGCCATTGTTTGAAACGATCTGTCATTAGTTAATCAAAATCTTGAAAGGCTCTTGACCCTCCAATGGATAACAGTTCTCCTTGCCAACCATTAACCCTTCTAATGAACTCAGTTGCCATATCTGTGAAGTAGTTCTAATCTTTTTCCTACCAAAATAGGACAAATCCTAAATAGTTGAAGGGTAGAGGGCTCCAGTCATAATGCAGCACACGGTAGCTTCGCATCACTTGCTTTTCGACCAAGCGCGTTGACCCATTGTGTGAATTGAAAGTACCTCTCGTGCTAGGTTAAACCTGCCTCCTTGGGACTTAGCTCTAAAAATGAATTCCCAGTTAGCCGATTACCTAGCCCACTGAAGCTTATCCCCCTTAAGCACTCACTTCAACTCATGTACAACAGACCAGAAGCTTCCTCTTTCATATTGAGGAAAGCGCTAGGCACCTCTTAAAAGATCCAACTTCCCCCTTGACAGAGTACAAAAATGTACAGATCCTAAATAATTGAAGGGAACTTTTTTTGTTTAGTATCTAAATAGCTGGAGTTACAAACAGTAGGAGCCCGAGATTGCAAAGCTATCAAATCTCTAGAAAAATTAAATTAAAAATCTTAATAAGGCAGAAATGCAGCATAAACAGCAGTCCCCAAAATGCCATTCAGTTATTCGATGAAGCAATAAAAGTCAATGGGGAATGATGAGACTACTCTTGGAAACCCTTTCCACATTTTGACATAGCAAAATCTGCTGCAAGAATACCATAAAAGGTACAGGATACTGTCAATAATAAATTTGTGATATTTAATTCCAGAACAGAAAATTCTAACATAATGCACATCCATATTTGCCCCCGTGTTAAGAAATAAAATTGCACTTCAAGAGAAAGGCACCAAAGCAAAACCAATAAATTAATAATATTAAAAGCAATATCTAAGGTAAACCTGATGCCATCACATTGGCAGTGCACCCAGCGCTGGCAAATGTCACAGCAGACCATAGGGGTTGATTCAGAATCTCTATATACCTACAGTATAAAAACAATTAATTGCATTCCCCATAAACACATGAGAAGAAAAATACTCAGTTGCTTTGGAAAGGCAATGAAAGCAAAAGACATCACGTAGTACTAGCCGACAAATTTGCAACGCCGCATTAGTAAACCATTATAGTACAAAGAACCTCATTGTAAGATTAAACAAAGAGAAGCTCAGATAATAAAACCGCCATAACATCTACCTTCAAACAAACAGGACAGTAGTTTCCCTTCACAAATAATCTTCCACAGGCATCACAACAAGTGTATCCTAAAAACCACCTGCCATAGATCAAGATATCAATAGTTCAGAGGCAATAGAATATGCAATGCCTTAAATGATTTTCATAGGATATGCAAAGCATTAAATAATTTGCATAGGATATGCAATGCCTTAAATGATTTCCATACATCACATGCAGCACACAATATTATTTTATGCTATTGCAATAATTTGTATTTGGAATCTCGAAAAGACATTAGTGTGGAAAATTCACGGTGCTACAGGCAAGCCCAAAACTAGAGAACTGAGTTAAATTGCTTCCAAAGCCCTTATCAGAATATATAACGTGAACCGGAACTCCTACATGATGTTCCTCTGTGAAGATACAGAAAAAACAACATAGAGAAGTACATGAATAAGCATTTTAACTAAAATGGAGTTAATTAGAGTGTTCAATTAACATTAATAGCAAAACTTGAATCCAAGAGAATGTCCCACTAGCTGCTCATGGCCCCATACTACATACCTCACGCTCAGTCCGTTTCCTGGAACATTAGAACTACAGCTGTGACACTTCGTGTGTTTGGGGCATAAATAAGGCCCACTGCTGACGTTCTGCGCATCCCAAAAACAACTAAGTATAATCTACTTTTATCATTATACAAAACTGAAAGAGTAAGACACGAGAATCCACCTTGTGTGGAGGCTGCATACAGTAACAGTGATAAGCTGCATCACACCTTTTGCAAAACATGAACTTGTTTGGATCTCCAGTTCTTCGACAGCCCTACACCAAACAAGGGGCATACATACAGTCAGTATATATGAGCAATATAGTGAGCATAAGAACATGAGTTGAACAATGACATAGACATCAAATAGCCAAAAATGCAATAATCACAAGAGAATGATCCAGAATGCATGTCCAATTATCAAACAGAAGAGTCACTTTATGCAAAAGAATATTTTTTTTTTAAAAAAAAAAGAGCAGCCCATAGTTTCATATATAATCCTACTCGATAGGGACAGTTCCTCACCCGCTACCATACACATGTAACACCAACTGACGCAAACAATGCGCACCTTCCTCGGCAACCTTGAGATCCATATTGCTATATGGAAAAGGTCATCTCCTCCCTAACGAATAGTTTCTCATGAAAGGACTTCACAAAGGACATCCCATTATTTCCAGACCCCACCTCCAAACATTGGAATCAAAGAACATACCATTGCTTCCAACCCCTCCCCCCCCCCCCCCCTCCAAACATCGAAATTATCAACCGGATTGACTTGTCTATGTAGTAAGGCAAGGATTCTGTATATCCTTAAAATTTCTTTTTCATTTTTCTTCTTCAAAGATGACACTTTCCTTGTATGCAAGTCCCCATCTTCAACTACTGCTAAGTTTGAGCTTATTTTTGCTTCCCTTTCAACTTTATGTATAGTTTCTAAAGCAATTTAATATGAAATTGAATGCTGCAAAATAATTCTTCTTATAGTTGATTAATTCTTTTTATAGTTAATTTATTGAGATGTGAGAATCTAAAATCAATGCTGCTATTGACCATCACTATTCTGTGACCTTGTTGAAATTTATTTTCTTTCTACTTCAGTTTACGTATTGAGTTTATATATAGTCATTGCAGTATAACAGGTACTGAAAATAATGATGTTAATCACTATTTGATCTTATAAGTACTAAATTCATTTATGTAGGTAATTTCATGTGTTTGATGAATCGTACACTGCTTATTGCTTTTAATTAAAGCTTTGAAAACCTTATTGCTTTTATTGAAATTTTCATTTTTGAAAGTACTGATCGAATCCTACCAATGTCCAACCTACAAGGCTATTTCTCTATCCCCCAAGAAATCTCCATAGTAAAACTAAGATGCAAGTCTCGTGGTGCCGGGGAGGGAATAGCAAAGGAAGGGATAAAGGATGAAGGCTGGTTGGTTATAACATTTTGTTCGATTTGATTTGATTAACCATTGGTTAGATGGATTAAATTACTTCATTCCAAACAATCTGAAGGTTAAATGTGAAACGAAAATTAAAATCGAAGTTTTCAAGAAAAAAGCACAAATACCGAAAAAGAAAGCTGGAGAAACAGGGGGGGAGGGGGGACAAAAAGGAAATCTTATCTGATTCAGTAGCACCTTGCAAACTGACATGACAAACTTTACACCTAAAAAAATGAAACATGGAAGTACCTGAACGATAGTGACTCATTTCACATTAAATGACTTCTTTTTAAATAATTGTGGCACCCTGACCAACATGCAAGGACTTCAACTAATTCCACTAGGTACCTTCCACCAGCCCACTTACCAGGTAACTGTCTAACAACCCAAGAAATCATCTAGTGTCATCAAATAACTTCTCACAACCAGGGATTGGGGTTTCAACATGGGTTTATCATTATAAGCTATTATCGCTTGCAGCTAACTAGCTTTGACATGGTGCTTATCTGAGTTGGGTCCACTTGATCTAGCGGAAAGTAGTCTTACCCTAATTCTTACGGGACAAAGGGAAGTTGATATGGCAAGTGTATGATTAGTGGCTAATGGGATTGCGTATAAGTGGGGCAATGGGTCAAATGCTACCTGTTTCGCCATCTCCATTGACTGTTGTACACCATACACATATGGACGGATCCATTTAAGATCATTTACTTAAAAGTAATTTCTTCTTCTCAATTGACTGTCCATGCTGACAGAGATGTTGAAAAAAACCTCTTTCCGTAGTTTTGACATCAGCCTTTGTCAGGATTTTTAATCAGTGTACCTTACCCAAGATTTGTGGGTCAACACTGACATGGGTGACCTATCATAGGGCTAGGCAGCAGGCTAGAACCAAAAATGCCTAAATATGAAAACCTCCGGTTGTTACATATGGCTAGCAAAGAAAATTAGGGCATCAGTTGATATCTCTGATTAATTTATTATTTCCATTTTGTTAGGTAATAAAAGTCAATGTCTTGTCGAATTAGCTTTGACCTTCTTATTCTCAAAAAAGAAAAAGAAAGCAACTCATAGTACAATTGCCACGTTTTGGGCAGCTATTAAAAAGCAAAACCAACTATGTTTCATTATTTTATTGAAATGAATCAAAAGTTTTACCTCACAAAGCCGGCATGACGGACATGTCCATGAACTCCAATGGAAGAGATCTGTAGGAAGGGAGGGGCATATTAGCAAAAGTACAACACTAAAAACTGACAAATCTTGTGGCCTATAAAAGTACCTCTATGTTGACCCCAAGCTTTCAGGCAGTTTCGGTGATACTTCTTCCCGCAACTTTTGCATGACATCATTTTCCTTGCTCTTTCACCTCCTTCATTTTCACCGGAAAAGCATAGCCTACACATCACTTTGACATTCAATAGACCCTGTTCTTCTCCACCAACATCTTTCATGGAGCCCTGCGGGCAGATATTTATTTGTAAATAAAAAGATTGAATGGTATCATGTAACAATTTATGATTCCAGCTCCCAGCCTCCACACCCCCAAAGAGAAGAAATGAACATCAGTAGAATGAGCAATGAAAAGGGGTTATTACATGTTCGGTAACTGTGCACCTTTAGAATATGAAAATTCTGCTGGTTAGTGACAACATCTATTTGGTTGAATTTGAGGAACAACAAAAGAAACATCCCAACCATTGTTGAGATTTTAAATCCAAATGACTTCTAGACCACTGTTGTTTGGAGCGCTAGCAGACCTGTACTTTTACGGGTCACTTGGTTGGCATGCTGGTTATGTGAGGAGGAATTGTTTATATGGTGATTAACAATGATGGGATTGTTAATCCGGTCATTAATAGCAAGAAGATTGTTATACATGAATTACTTACTTTAAAAGGGCATTTTTGTATTGGGATGGATTTAATCCCCACATTGCGAATATATGTATTCTTATTCCACATTCTATTCCATATAAAATAATAACCGTTTCATACACAACTTAATGCAGGTATTATTTAGGGGAAAAATAGAAAAGAGGAGGAGAGGGATTCATCACCAATATTTGATTGGATCTCTACTGCCGTCAACCAAACTTTGTATTTGTTATACTTTGATTAACTTTTTTCATGTGGCCAACCAATTAGGGGTTGTTTGGTAGAGTGTATTAACAAAAACAATACATGCATTAGCTTTGTGTATTAGTAATACCTTGTTTGGTACACTTTTGTATGCTAGGTATAACTAATGCTTGTATTAGTTATACACTCCATTGTGTATTAAAGTGTGCATTACTAATACCATGGATTTCTAGGTATTAGTAATGCATGGGGATAAAATGCATGAATTAGCATGGTTATTGTGGAGGATATCTTTATAAAATAAATATTTTTATGCAATGCATGCTATTTTTAATACACCAAACCAAACAATGCATAAGAAACAATCTATGTATAATTAATGCAAGCATTACTAATACACTCTATTTAGCATTATTTTTATACACCTTACAAAACGACCCTTTGCTTGATTATGTTATCCGGGGTTTTATGTTGATAATGATGTTAATTATTACAATACATCAACCACAAAAAAAACTAAGAACATTATGTCTAAAGTTGTCCACTTCATATAACATTCTCACACTCTCAAGTCATTATAGCCAAATAACTTAAATGTACTACTGTGATATAATACAAAGTTTTGGAAGGATAGGTGGATGGACAATATCATTCTGATGGAGGAATTCCCAAGTCTCTTTCAAATAGCATGTGAACCAAATTCCTCCATCTCTCAGAATAGAGAAGACAACACCTGGAATGTACTATTAAGGAACCTACAAGACTGGGAAATCAAAGAAGTGGTCAAGTTGTTTTTTAGGCTAGAAGGCCAGGTGATAAATGTCCGGGAAGCAGGCAATTTAAGTGGGGCAGTGACAAGGTAGTAGATACTCGGTGAAAGCAGGCTATGCAATCTCATATGCTCCTAATGAAGTGCTTGATAACTAGCCATGGAAGTTGATATGGAAGACTAAGCTCCTAACAAAGATCATATGCTTCAGTTGGACAACTCTTAATGAAGCTTGCCTCACTCAAGACAACCTTAAGAAAAGGAATTTTCAGATTGCTGTATGAAGAGTTGTCCAACTAACCCATAAATTACTCAATCTTATAGGAAGCACCATGAAAAATCTTTCTCAATCCTGTAGGAAGCACCATGAAAATTCACTCTCTTTTGAGAGAAGATATCAGAACAGGCTAAATATTCTGTTGTATCTTTTCTCCTCCTATAGTGGAAAACTGTACAAACACTTAAGAGTCTAAAATGTAAATGGAGTTAAATTATCAAGTACCCAAAATCATTCATACAAACCAGAATGTCTATACCTTTTTGTGGACCACATAAATTCTTTTCTCCCTCAACAGAACAAGCCAGCATTAAAATAAAAAGAAACACAATAGTCATGGCATACAATCCACATGAAATATAAACATACAAGTGATCTGAAAACCGATCTTCTCAGCAACCATCTATGTCAGTATCCTGACTATGATAAATAGGACAACAGAGAAGTCAATTGATTTAGCAATCATAATTTTCACATTCCACATTCAAATTCATGCAAATCTACGTTTTTTAGAACTGTGGTTCCTAACCTCCACATCACCAGACTCAAATCGTCTAGCAAAATCCTCAGCCACCATAGATGCAGCAGCAGCTTTTTTCTGCAAAGCAACACGCTTAGTCTGAGCTGAAGCAATAGCAGCCGCCTCCTCACCATCCCCGCCGCTTCCACCACCCCCATCACCTACAGGCGCCTGTGGGGGTGGAGCAACATTAAGCTTGGGCACCTTAACCTGAATTGTAGCAGGTTGTTTGGCCTTAAGACCCCATGGGTCCTTGAGAAACTCCTCAAGCTTAGTCACATCTCCAAAGAACTCATTTTTACCCTTTGGGAACCCATGAGGGCAGAAGCAGATCTTTCGACTGCACCAAAAAATACCAAAACACACAATTGGGTCAGAAATTCCAAGAAAACACAAAACCAAGAACCCGATTTCACATCCATCGATAAAGAAAGAGAAAGAGAAAGCTAACAGATCCTCCCTCTACACCAAAAAATCACCAAAACCCACCTCCAGAAACACTCAATGGGTCATAAAAACCCCAGTAAACAACTTAAAACCATAAAACAAAGAACCCCATTTGGCATTCTTGGCCTAGACAAGAGAGAGTAAAGAGAAAGAGTGATAATAAAAGAGAGAAAGAGAGAAAAATAAACAAAATTATAATCAAATAATACATAAATATAAAAGAATGTAGTACCAGGTAATTGGGCAAGCTGTGTGAAAGGCCATACGCGAGATAAAGATTTTGTGTATTGAGGAATTTTTGAAGAGTTTAAATTGGGGAAAAGCCCTTTTGAGGGAAGAGAGAGAGAGATAGAAAGGGGAAGGGGCGTGACTTGTGAGAGTTTGGGGATACACAACTTTTGTTTATAAGATGAGGTAAAATTCAATTTGGCATATTGAAGTTTTCAAAATGTCAATAAAACCCATGATGGTTTGTATAATAAGAGAAAAACGCCTACAATATAGATTTTAAAATTTTATTTGATTATAAATTTTTGTCTAATTTTTAAAATTTAATACATAAGTTTGTTTATAGAATGATTCAAAAATTAAATTTTGTCCATCGGAGTTTTCAAAATGTTTATTAAATCCATAATTGTTTGTATAATAGTGGGAAAAACTCAAAAAAGGAAAATTATAAAAAGAAAATAAGAGAAGAACACCTATGGTCCTTGGGAATAGATTTTGAAAAAGTATTTGACCATAAAATTTTGTATGATTTGAAAATTTGATACAAAAATTTATTTTTAAGTAGTTTTGACCCATTGAAATTTTTAAAATGTTAATTGAACTCATGCTTGTTTGTATAATAGTGAAAAAAAGAAAAAAAGAAAAAAGTTTCAAAAAGAAAATAAGAGAAGAAACCTCGAGGAAAATGCCTATGGTTCTTAGGAATAGATTTTAAAATTTTATTTGACCATAAAATTTTATCTGATTTAAAAAATTTAATACAAAAATTCGTTCATAAAGGGGAGGCAAAATTCAACTTTGGCCCATTGAAGTTTACAAATTTTAATAAAATCCCTGATTCTTTGTATATTAATGGGGAAAAAATTAAAAAGAAAAAAGCTCTAACAATGAAAATAAGATAAGAAATTTCGAGAAAAACATCTATGGCCGTTGGAATATATTTTAAAAACTTATTTGATGATAAAAATTTATTTGATTTTGAAAATCTAATATATGAGTTTGTTTATAATGTAAGGCGAAAATCAAATTTATCTCATTGAAGTTTCCAATATGTTAATATAATCCATGATTATTATTTGTATAATAGTGGGGAAAAAAAACTCAAAAAAGGAAAATAAATAAAAAGTAAATAAGAGAAGAAATCTCGAGCAAAACGCCCAATAGTCTTTGAAAATAGTTTTTTAAAATTTATTTGACCATAAAATTTTGTCTGATTTGAAAAACTCATACAAAAATTTATTTGATTTTTTTCATACGCATTATTTTTATTGTTATATTTTTTTTATTTTTCACGTTAACTTTTGGATTGTATTAATTTCACTAAGAATAAGAATGAGGGGTAGATAAACACTCATAAACTTAAAGTGCTAAAATAAGTTTTATTGTCAAATTCAAGGGGTATTTTACGTATTTTCTCTAATTTTACTATAATTTTAAAAGGTGAATGACATTGATGTTGATATTTATTTTCTTTGATTTTAGATAAGTATTTGAGTTTATCTGGACGCCGGAAGAAAATGAAAAAAATTAAAATAAATTATTTTTCTCATTATGTGTTGTTGAATTTTATACACAATAAATATTTATTAATTTCTGACACTTCATTTAATATTAGAAAAGTTTGTTGAATCACGAGGAATACACTTTAATCAACAAAATATACTTATAGATAGTATTGTGGTCAAACCTTAAACTTTAAAAAAAAATTATGTAATTCTTCAAGATTTTACAACAAGATCGTATAGACATCAAACTTAATTTTATTTAATCTTATACAAATTGTAAAATTTAAAAAATCTAAAATGTAATGTATCACAAATCAAACAAATAAATTTGAGTGTATCACAAAAGTCTCTCCAAAAAAAAATCTACCAAGTATAAAATTTGATATTTAATTGAAAAATATCCAAAGTGAACATAAATTAATGAATGATTTTAATGAAGTAAGGATGAGTTCAAATCAATTGCTATGTAGGAAATATCTTTTCAACTAGGCTTGATTCAACACCATTAAATGATTCATGACACGATCTTATAAAATATATTCGTTTATTTGTATATATTGATATTGATCTTAAATATATTGTAGTGTCTTGTGTAAGTTAATTTAAGTCATTTGATTATTACATGAATTAAAAAGATCACGAAAAAATGAGATTAAAATGTATACATGTTAAATCGCTGCAAAAGCGCGTTTCAAAAGTTTGAAACATTTGATTCTATCTTCACTCATTGCTTCTTCTATAATTGACAGATTTTGTATTTTAAATCTTGGTGATTGTCTTAAAGTTGAGGAGATGAGAAAGGACCTATATATATTTATAAGCATCAAGCCTTGATTCAATTGGTCTCCTCATAACAAACTTTACTAGGTTTTCAACCTGACTTATACTACTGTCAACACTTATCAATACGAAAAAAATTAATATAGCATAACAACTTATAGATTTAACTTGCAAAAAGTACATCACTTTTAATTTTTTGGCAAAAATAATAATAATGAGTAACATTTTATTTGGTATTCAATAGCCACGTTTATTTTTCTTTAAAAAGTGGATTTTCTTTTCTTTTTTTAATTTTCTCTCTATTTCCTAGACAAATTCTTTTATTTATTGGAAAGAAAAGTTGAATGTATACGTTTTCAAATTGAATGTATACGTAGTTGAAGGTATATATGCTAACATGATTTTATGTATTTAAATATTTATCGAAAATTAATATATCTATACATATCAATAGCTGCAAAATATACTTATGTATACTAATAATATATACAAACAAAATATAATTAAGGTATACATTATAGTGCGAATGTATACTTGATTTAACGTATACTTAATTTCATGTATTCAACTGAATACATGTTTATTTTCAGTAGATTTCAACGTTTACCACATACTAAATGTATATATAAACTTATATTGGACATCTAATACTAAGTTTGGAGTATTGCAAGTGGATACACGAACAAAATATGAAAATAAATTGTGTATACATTATAATGCAAACATCTAATTGATCAAATATATTTAACTGAATACACGAACAAAAATAGTTATATTTACACTAAACAGATGTATATTATAGTCGATATTTAATATAACATATAATACACATTTACATACATTTGATAATTAGTACATATTAATTGAGGATTAAAAATATTTTTATGCCTTGAAAGTAATTACAACCTTTTTAATGAGTTAATTACCAGATTAAAAAAATCCTTCCTTAAAAGTGGTTCTAGCATTTATTAATGTATTAATTAAGGAATAATTTATACTTTTCATTCCTTAAAGTAACGGCAGTTTTTTCCGATTACTTTGCGTCAACACTTTGATTCAATAAACCAATGTAATTCTCGTTCAAATTCCGTTCAACCGGTATTGTCATCTTCGCTAAAAACAAAAATGCTAAAATAAAACCATAAAAATTGCTATATATAGTTCCAGAAAATTTGAAATTTTAAAATAGAAAGCAAAAATCTTGAGGGTCGTCTGACGGCATGTCGTCAGAGTTCTCCTTTTGCAACACTTAGCTCCATTTCACTTTCTTTCTCACATTAATTAAATTTTCATCTAACAAAGTAGAAAAACTATCAAAAGACATTGTCGTTGCTTAAGAACTCACAATTATTCCTAAATAAAAGCATCAAAGTGTCGTCAAATGCCGGGACATCAACGAATCGAAAATCGAACCACATCGCAAACTGAGTCAAATCGTAAAAAGAAAAACTGACTAATGATTTGGTTTGACTTGCTTTGGTATTGAAAAAAAAATTCAACTTTACTTGGGTCAGTTTGGTTTTAACTGAAAAAAGTCAATCCGAGACCAAACCAACCCGATATATATAATTTTTAAAATATATTCTATACATACAAATATTTACTTTAATAATAATTTCTAAATATTTTTTTTTATACTTTTTCATAATTTTTATCTTTTAACATATTTTTTCTAATATTTGAGACTTATAATATTGAATAGTCCAATAAAGGTTATAGTCCAAAGATATTAATAACTCAAATCAAAATCAAATCAATATGAATGCTAACAAAAAAAATTAATTGAACACTAAGTAGGCATTTGGCCATGCGATACCATATCACGATATGGTATCGTGAGATGGAATCAGCGTTTGGACATGCGATTTTACGCCGATTCCATCTCATGATTCTATATCATGAGATGTGATACCATATTCTCTAAAAACCATGATATGAAATTATATGGGAATTTCATATCATGATTTGAGATATTCTAATACAAAAATTGATCCACGAGTTTATATTTTGTTAAAACAACCCCACATTATATCTACTAACCATTTATTTCATATGTAAATAAAATTTATAATCACATCATTACTTTTTAAAATTTATTATTCTCACCGACATAAAATTTCTTATTCTCACCAACATATAATGTTGGTGTGATTGATGGAACATATATAGAAGGGGAGGTTCCTAAAGCGGTGCAACAAGCATATCGTAATCGCAAATGAAGAACATCACAAAATGTCTTATGTGCTTGTGATTTTGATATGTGATTTACCTTTGTTGTTGCTGGTTGGGAAGGTACTGCACATGATAGTAAAGTACTTGAGAATGCACTTGTTGAACCAACGTCACAATTTCCATTTTCGCCACATGGTAACTTTAAATTACATCCTTAGAATAAATATTATTTATTTACACAAAGCTGTCTCATTTACGTCACATATGCTTTTAGTAATTCTTTA
>JAJONR010008064.1:0-37200 GCA_029582245.1 Solanum etuberosum
AAAAAAAAAAAAAAAAAAAAAAAAAAGAAGATTTTGAATATGATTGTCGGATTCCATAAAAGAAGGATTGTGGTGGGTGGTTGTGTGAGGCGGAGACAGATCGCAGATGTGTTGCGAGAAAAGCGTTGTTGTTGGTCAGTGAAGAACGGTTCAACGGCATAATTTTCCGGCTAAAAAATGATACCCACAATATAATACTTATGCATTACAAACACTAGTCATCTTTCTCTTACATCTTTCTTCCCTTTACCCATTTTGAATCACATTTCTTCCAATTTTAGGGTTAGGGTTCCTGCTTCTCCTTGTTTGTTTGTTTGTTATGTACAAATGTGTGATTGAAAGCAACCCATCAAATTCTATTTCTCTGTTTATACAACAATCAGGTCTTCTCCAGAAGATCTGAGAGAGGGATACCAAAATGAGCGCATCCAGGTTCATCAAGTGTGTCACCGTTGGTGATGGTGCTGTTGGAAAGACTTGTCTCTTGATTTCCTACACCAGCAATACCTTCCCCACGGTTTGTTTTAATCTTTCTTTTTTTTTTTCTTTTCAAATTAGTATTACAAATTGGGATGTTGTTGAGTTTGTAACTCCATTAGGCATGTGAATCGGTTTACTGCTCTGTGTTTCCAATTGTTTATACATGCCTAGAATTGTATCCTCTTTTTGAGTATGTCCTCTTTCCCATTCAAGGTGAAAATGAACAAATTGATTGCTCTTCCAGATAATTCATGTCAGATGTTATGGCTTTTGCTCGTTGCTACTTTATATTATTGCAGCTTGTTATCACATAAAGAAATCACTTGCACTGTATCTCTTCTTCTCTGGGATTCGGTTCACATGATCAAAGCTTTTCTTTGTTTTGTATATCCTATAAGATATTTGACATCAATTTCTTTGTCTCATCTATTACAATGTTTGACAGGATTATGTGCCAACTGTGTTTGACAATTTCAGTGCAAATGTGGTTGTCAATGGGGCTACTGTCAACCTAGGGTTGTGGGATACTGCTGGTAACTACATTAAACACCATTTAGTACTCCTTTTTTTCTTTGGCAGAAAGCTTCTAATATCTATTTAGGCCAAATACATAGATAGCCTCTCAAACTTGCATGAGATGTCTTTTAGACACTTTAACTTTGGCTATAGCCAATTGAACACTTTTACCTGTCCAAATTGTGTCTCTTGGACACTTCAGTCATCAAGACTAAACAAATGAGTAACTTTTACGCTCTAAAAGTATGATGAATGACCATTCAAATAAGGACTCATCTCATTTTGAAAAACATACATGTCATCCTAAAAAAACTTAAAAATTGAATAATTTCCTTATCCTCAAGGTCTTCGTCCTTCCAAAAACAAACCAGATAACCAATTGCAAAGGAAACCTTGTGTGCAGAATTCCTTCCACGCCAAATGCTTAATTTAGAGCTTTCGACTGATTCAGTTGTTTGTTGAACTCGGTTGTATGACTTCATATTAAAGTCACACATTTTCATCCGGCATAATACATAGATAGACACTTTAACTTGACCTCTAGTACCTGTTGAACACCCCAACTGTCATTGTGACCCATCTAGATACTTCAACTTGACACAACCTTAACTTTGACAATGCACATCTAGACACTTTTAAGGGGGGTGCATTCTCAAAGTTGGGGTGTTTATGGGGACACTTGAACCAAGTTAAGGTGTCTAGATGTGCATTTTCTAAGTTGGGTGTTTAGTTGTCAGTTGAGGCTAAGTTAAGGTGTCTATCATGGGTTGTGGTGCACTGGTGGGAGTGCTTCACCCTTAACTAGAGGTCTCGGGTTCGAGCCCTGGGTATGGAGAAAATCCTATTGGGAGCGCCACCCCCGAATGGGCCCTGCAGAGGGTGATCCGGATTTAGTCGGAGCTCCAATGTGGGCTCCGGACACCGGGTGGGAAACCAAAAAGAAAGAAAAAAAGGTGTCTATCTATGTATTAGGCCATTTCATCCTTTAGCTACTAAAAATTGGGGGCAACAGAAATGCCAACATCTTTTCTTCTGATTTCAATCATAATAATCTATTTTCATAGCTAACATTCAAAATTTAATTTGTTGGGAAAAATTTACAACCTTTTTCCATCTAATTCATCTATAGCACAAGAAATCACCATTTTTAACTAATCTAGAAAATTCTTGCTGGAAGATGGAGAGTTCCTCACAAGTTCTCTTATATCCTTTGTTGCCTCAATCTTTTCCTTTTCTTACACTTAACTCTTCAACTTCTCTGCTATTTTGTCTATTATATTCATGCTTTTTCTGTGCTTCTTGCTCCTCTTCTTCATCTCCAAGATTAGATTTTTCTTCTTCTTCTTCTTCTTCCATCAATGATCCTCTTACCATTTTACGGACACACTTTTGAGTACTTTTACAGAGGGTGTATTCAGAAATTTACAAACAGTATACGTGCTCAAGGCTGAGGGCGATACACATGATGTGCCATATCAGCATCTTGTATCCACAATATACATTTCTGTCAACTAAAAGTGTTCAATTGGTTATGGCTAAAGATGAGGTGTCTAAATGACATTTCGTGCCAAATTTGAGGGGCTATTTGTGTATTTGGCCTTCTATTTATTTGCAGATGTATTCTTATGCATATATTTGCTACTTTCATTATGTTCGTATTCATATTTATATAATGTCATCATAAATTATACATATTACAGGACAAGAGGATTACAATAGGTTAAGACCTCTGAGTTATCGTGGAGCTGATGTTTTCATTTTGGCATTCTCTCTCATCAGTAAAGCCAGTTATGAAAATGTTTCCAAGAAGGTAGTGGAAAATTTCCTTTTTCTCTTTGTTTTATTTTTCGTCAGTGTTATTGGTTCATGGAAATTTATTTTTGCTTTATTGAATATTTTCCAGTGGATTCCTGAGTTGAAGCATTACGCCCCTGGTGTCCCTATAGTGCTTGTTGGAACAAAACTTGGTAAAGTTCTATTTATACAATATGATCTTGGATTTTTTTGTATATCTTCATGAGGTGATGATCAAGTGGTCTTTGTGATGTTTCCATTTTACTTCCATTTTCTCTGCGATTAAAAAAAAATCTTTCAGAAGGATCTGATCATCTCAGTATAATAGTGGATCAATCTTCATCTTATGTTATAGTGCTGCTTCTATCTCCTAATTGGCACTGATAATCATGTATGTATACTCAAAATCCATGGTGGTAAAAGAAGTCTTTGCTGCTCTCTGAGTAGAAGGTACTTTGTTCCCTGTTACAAATACAAGATTTTTAAGAAACTGCTGAAGAGCAAACAGAAGAAATAGTAGACCTTTTGGGCCATGGAAGTAGGAAATGATTGGTGGTGTGGGGTGTGTGCACATGTTCATGTCCCGTGTCTCTTTAATAAAGTTAAAAGAATGAACTTTCGTCTATACAAGGACACATTAATATAGTTGGAAGTAACTTCTCTTTGCCAAAGAAAAAATAGAAAACAAAATACAAAAGGTTTTCCTTGAAGTGTACGTCTCTTATCTTTTACTTCGAGTTTCTATTCCGATTCAGGTTGAAGGTGGTAACACAACTGTTTGTTTTATTTATTCTTCAAATTGTGATTTTCCTCTTTTAAGAATTATATATTCTTTGTACTGGCTGTACTCATGTTCTAATGTTTTGTTTTTGAACTTTTATGTCTCATCTTTTTCCAGTTCTACTTTCCCCGTCTTTTTTTTTTTCATTCAGAGAGGATTATTCATATATATAATTGCCCTACTTTCCACTTGCATTGAACTTAGATCTTCGAGATGATAAGCAATTCTTCATAGACCATCCAGGTGCTGTGCCAATTACTACTGCTCAGGTAAGGGTCACTGCGGCTATCCTCCATTTGAGTTGCTTTAGTGGAGTACAGTGTATTTTGCTTGTCATTTTAGTAGTTAATTAACCTCTTATTCCAACATTAAGGGAGAGGAGCTGAGGAAAACAATTGGTGCACCTTCCTACATTGAATGTAGTTCAAAAACACAGGAGGTATATTTTGTTTAGAGCTTCTTGTTTCTTGTGCTAAACATCTTTTTGATGCGTTTAATTGAAGTTATATGATTTGAAATGTTGTTGCTGCAGAATGTAAAAGGAGTATTTGATGCTGCCATTAAAGTTGTGCTCCAGCCACCCAAGGCAAAGAAAAAGAAAGGGAAGTCTCAAAGGGCCTGCTCAATTTTGTGATCAACAGTAGGTCCGGGGTTATTCCTGGTCACAGTTTTCACACGTTGTAATCTGTCCCCTCACATCTGTTTCTGTTTTCCTTTTCTCGGAAGAAGTAAGAGGTCCTTGTATGTCTCACTTGAATCTACTAGTGATCTCTTGAAGTGTCAGGTGGCTCGATTTCTTGTATTGCTGTGATCTCTGATTACTGAGTTTCACAACACGCTCTAGGCCACTCTATTTTGTCCTTGCTGTTTTGATTTGTTTTATGTATTACTGACTGAAAGATCAATTTAGGAAAACAAATTTTCTCAGCAATGTTGTTTAGCATTTCTTACATTTTTATTTTGATTTTAAAACTTTGGAATGTTTAACACCCTTTTTGTTGTAGCTGTTCAATTTTGCCCAACCTTTTTTCACAAAGATCAATCTAGAACCTTCTGCTTTGCATCTTCATTTCTGCTGATTGCAATTTCTGTTTTTTTAAAGTATTTTGCATTCAGGAGACATACTTTTTCCTGATGAAACAGCAATTCTTAACTTACTTTTTATTGGAATCCATAAGTGACCATTTCTCCTTTTCTACTAGTATTTTTTTTTATGGGGAAATGAAAGAAGTTTTAAAAGCTCAAAAGATAGTAATTCATTAGAGGTGATCCACTCCCAAGTTCTTTTTCTTTTTCTATAATGAAGTGTTGAAATAGATGTCATTCATACTTAGCCTTGTTGATTTAAATTAAATGGGAATGTCAGCTCTACAATGTTGTTGATAGATTCCCCTCAAGCTTGATAAGATACAGTTGATGTTTATAATAGAGTTCAATGTGTAGCACTAATCTATCTTTTCAAATAACATGCTTTCTCCACGTCTAGTAGACTCAGTCATGTTTCATGATTAAATTAAAAAAAGTAAGCTGTGCATTACATAAAGTGCTTATGTAATTATTGTCAATGGTTGGCCTCAAGGTAGAATCAGTCTGGCAATCTCAGAGGTGGTGGATATCAGCACAACTTTACATTAGCAGGGTCAAGGTCAACTACTGAGAACATGGATCACCTATTAAACCTCCTAAATGACTGCTTAGTGATAAATTAGGTAGGGATGCATCGTAAACGATAGATACTAAGCGTTGTTGTGCATATTGACTAGTGAAGCAATGTAGCTAGTGTGTTAGTGTCCTGCTTAGGAAGTACGTTTGCAATAACGAAATTCAAAGGCGGTGGGCCTCACAAGCGGTGGAGTATGTGGTTTAATTTGATGCAAAACGAAGAACTTTATAGTTTGACATGTCGTGAATCCTCTCGAAAGAAAAGGATGCCTTTGAGAACGCGGACACAAATAGTGCATGGTTATCGTCAAACTCATGTCATAAGGCGTTGGGTTAAGTAGCGAAACTCTCGTGTTTAGTTTCCATTGTTAAGTTTGAAATCCTCAACTGACTACCTGTGATAAAATGGAGGAAGGTGACGACCTCAAATCATCATGCCCTTTATACCTTGACGACACATATGTGCTACAATAGCCGAAGCAAAGGGTCGCGATCCCCAAAGGGTGAGCTAATATCAAAAATACATTCTCAGTTCAAATTATAGATTGCAACTCACTTGTATAAAACTAGAATCGCTAGTAAGTGTCAGTCAATCATATGATGGTGAACTCGTTCCCGAGCCTTCTACACACCGATCACACTATGGAGATAGCCATGTCTGAAGTCGTTACCTTAATCGCAAGGAGTGAGATGTCGAATGTAGGGTTACTGACAGGAGTGAAGTTGTAGTGTTAATGGAAGGTGCGGCTGAATCACCTCCATTTCTGGAAAAGCTATTGCTTGTTGGATATTTTGGTTTGACACTGCTTCAACCCCCGTCTCCCCTCCCCCCAAATAAAAAAGGGATCGAAATTAAACTTAGGGATCTCAATTGATATATATATATATATATATATATATATATATATATATATATAATGACTACACGATATAACACATAAGATAAAGAAAAAAAAAATATCTCTCTCTTTTGTTCTTTCCATATTATATAAACATGTATTATATTTATCATCAATTTCTATTATCTCTTCATCTAAAGTAATTCAGAAAATTTTGAGTATTTTACGATGCATTTTATATTGTGATTTTAGGGAGGCATATTTCTATCAAAACTTTTCCAGCAAAAGATTATATAAAACTTAATTCTACGATTTAGTTATTTGAATGCACCCTCGTTTTTGAATTTCATCAAGTTGAAATCCCCACAGGAAAAAAATTAACACGCTGATTTGAATAATTCTGTGATGATCTTATCTTGATTATTACAATTTTTTGTTTAGACAAAAATTATATTTATATATAATTAAATCAAATTGTAACTATATCATTTAATGATAACAGTGTGATTCGTTCTGTTATGCTTTGATTTTGACATCAAGTGCTTAAAAAGAAATTGAACATCACTATGTTTGGTTATTTGAAATTGAAAATTAAAAGCTACTGATTTTTATTTATTTTTTTCCCCAATAGGCTAAAACTGTTAAACATCCCTCAATTAATTAATTAATTAGGATCCAAACACATTTAGCATTTATTATTTATATCAAGATGAATCAAATAACCTAATTGCTCAACATGACCTCATCTCTGATACTTTTATTATGCTTTTTAAAAAGAAAAACGACTTTCACTTCTTTTTCCCCCCTCAAATTTACAGAAGAATTAAATTCCAATATGATTTTATATGTTTGAATTTGAGTTTGCATTTTTGTTTTATTATATTATTTTAACCCAATAGTAGTTTAATCGATCATTTCTAGTTTAACTCGTGATCCAACATTTTCAAAATTTAAGTGAATTAAATAAATTATTAAAAGAATGTCGGTTTTCCATCCATAGAGAAAATAAATTATAACACTTGGATGCATGGGATTTGATTCAAATTAATGAAGTTGAAGGGTTGTGATTGCACGTGACATGTGCATCCTATAACTAATTATGGAATGGAAACGAAAGGTATGATTAACTGGGTATTTTTTCTCACCTTCCTCAATTCTCTATCAGATCTTCTTCCTCTTCTTCTTTCCCTTTAAGGTTACGAGCTCATCTCATCTATGGAGATTTCTTATTCAAGTTATTTTCATTTCGGTATCAGAAGTTTCTATTTTGTAATAGAGTTCAGTTTTTAATTAATATAAACCTGAGAAAATTCCCCAGAATTGTTGAATTCAATTTGATTAGTTTCATTTCTGAGTTTAATTAGTTGGATCATAACAATCACCTCTAATCATAAAAAAAAAAAACTTATATAGCTTACATTTATACAAGTTAAATATTCTACCAGATCCCAAATTAGCAAAACACACATAATAATAGTATAGTTAAACACAACATCCACAACACCAACAATAGAGTTAAAACATAATAGGCTAACTAATGCGAGGCTGTAGAGTTACCATCGTCATCAGAAACCGATGCATGAACCTTGTCAATGTTAGCAGTAGTAGGAGCAGCAGGAACTGTAGGTGCCACAACTGATGGGTGGTCGGTATGAGTATTTGGCGGTGAAGAAATTGCTCTACGTACCCCCTCAACAAATATAGGAAGCATGTGATCCATCAATATGGGAATCAATTGCATCACTAACTCCTCCACATTTCCTACCGGTGTTGATTGAACATTCAAAAGCAGATTTCCTATTGGTGTTGATTGAACATTCAAAAGTGTTGCTGGCGAGGTAGCATCAGATCCAGAAGAGGTATGGAGATTCGGGCCGTGGTAGCTTTTTGCTTGAGATTCAAGACTATATACTCTTCTCTTATTTTCCCCTCCAGCGGCTTGGTAATATGCTTGACACTGATCATCAGTATCAGAATGAGCCTGTGTTTGCGGCTGTAATATTTCTTGAGATCGTTCCTGTAAAAGAGTTTAATAATTAGTGAAATTTAAACAGTAAAGAATACTGAGCACTCACTCAGTTTACAAAATAAAAGGAGACATGAAAGTCATATATAAAGTCAATATTATAATTATAGAAAATTGAACTTACATGTACGATTCGGGATTGCTCACCAACAAAAGATTTTGCAGCATGACCATGTGTATGGACGCGCAAATGTTTCGCACTTGGTGTTGGATCTCGACTCTTTTCAACAGCCTATACAAAACACATTTTCAAACTGAGGATAAATTGCAAAGAAGTTAAATTGTGAGCCTAGATCCAATAGTGACGACGAAGCTCATATACCAGTCAGGAGAATACAGAAGGCATGTCATAGAAATAATGATAGAAATTTTCAGCTAAATGAAGTTAACAGAAGCCACTAGCCCACCTTTTCAATAATAGTCTTTTGGGCATACAAGATATGAAATATATGTTACAAAACATTTTAACTTTTAAAACAGTTATATGTGCCTTTCAAAAGTCTAGGTTGTTATTTATAGTTAAGAGTTACAAGTTAAAAGCCAAACAAGGAAAAAACTAATTACTATGTTAAAGAACTTAGAGGAGGTATCAAGCTTGACAGCCCAAGCCCCAAGCTTCATTCCTCTTGGCAATACTACAGTCTACAGCTTCTTTAGACTTGTAACTCTAACCTTCTTCTCCTTGTTATATCAAAATAGAAAACAAGTTCTTCCTCAAATATTTCTTTTCAGTCCCAAATCATCAATTTCAATTTGGGCTAATATGATCTAAATGTTCGTCAAGATTTTCGGCTAAGAGAACTATCAGAGCTTCACGGCTGCACTGGATTAAAACAGAAAAAAGCTTGTTCCTCCTTTTGGCTAGCAAACATTATTTTGCTTTACAGAGCCTTCTCTTCAAAGTTGGATTCCAGGTTCAAACATTCTTAGCAGTATAAAACAATCTTTCCACAATTCAGCATCAGAACATGCTCACAAGTCTCTTGCGATGTAGACATGAACTTACAAAAGGCTAAAGCTATATCATGTAACTTTCTGATGATGTGCTTCCAGTTTCTTAAATGTGTATGCATAATTCTAAAAGGAGCATTCATGCTAATCTTTTTTTGGTTGACAGCGTGCATGCTAAAGATACCGGAATTCTTAGTCCATGCGACCTGTGCAAGGGAACTAAAGTGAGTATTTAGGGTGTGTTCGGTATGAAGAAAATGTTTTCCAATTATCCCATGTTCATTTGGTTAAATATTTTGGAAAACATTTTCTTTAGGAAAACAAAATAAGGAAAATGAGCTCCCTAATGGAAGTAGGGAAAATAAGCTCTACTAGGGACTTGATTGTGTCCTCCCCACCCGCCAACACACCTCATCTTCACTCCCACCCCCCATAGCCCTCGTCCCCACCATCTCACACCCCTACCTTCCATAGTATTAGTCTGAATTATATACAAATGCTTTTAGGATAGTTTTTGCTTACTTACCGAACACAAGAAAACAAGTTGTCTAGTAGACATTTTTTCAAGAAAACATTTTCCTTCCTACCAAACACACCCTTAGTTTTTTCCATTTCTCTTGCTTCCCTTTTTCACACTCTACGACTTTAGTTGTCTTAACTGACTGTACTATCACATTCTGTATCAATTCTATAATATTTCCACTGAAACAGTAACAATGATGTGGATGTAAAGTGATATACTTACAAGTCTCTTGCGTTTCCTAACTGAGGATTTGTCTGCATGACCTGCGCTAGCTCGACCTCTACCTCGAGTCATATCTACACAATAATATAAATACAGGAGGATATGAAACAATGCATAGGAAGAAAACATTCAACAGAGAAAAAGAACTGTGAAGATCTCATTTGTGCCCGACTTTATTGACCAGCTCTCTAAAGATCTCAATATTAAAATGAAGATTGGTAAAAGAGATACAGCAAGGATTCAAGAATTCTGACTTGGGAAATCAATGCCATCATAGATAAATTTATTATATCCAACCAAACTTCACTATCATTCATTTATAATAATATAAGTAATATTAATAATAATCTGCCAACTGAAGATTTCTCTGCCGTTCCCTTTTCTTGACGCTAATATTTTGTTCTCTCCAACTGAACAAACTTAAGATAATTGATTTTGAAGGATCTGCATGGTCTGTTAGTAAGGAGTATATTCTTGCCTGTGACTCAGTTTCTTTACTAGTAACACCTAACTACTAGCATTAAGGTTGCAGTTGATTGGGGCAATAGACACAAGAAAAAGGTAACTAAAAGAAAAGGGAAAGGCAAAAATGAAAGGAAAGATCAAAATGGTCTGAAAAGAAAATTTGAAGACCATCACAGTTGCTTCATGCACTCCCTGTGACATGTCTTGTATCAAAGGGGATCTGGCTATAATGCGACTGCTGAAAGGTACAACAATAATGTCAATATGTAACCAAGTAGAGGGAAAACAATTGTAGTCCTAAGTTAGAGTTGCAAGGAGGGTAGGGTAAGAAAATAGAGATGAATAGCATTCATCAGTAGCGGGATAAGGAACTGGAAAGCAGGACAGATAGCTATCTTATTATATTTTAGAGTAATATGAGCTACATGTTTTGTGTATTACTCATCCATTGAGTAGTGACACCTGATATATTTATTTTATCAACAGCAACTGTTCACTAAATGAAAAGATAAAGTAGCACCTATTTTCATTTGGAATGGACGATTTATGCTATGCTATTCTAGAGGGAAGAACAAATTGACTTTATGACCATATTTAAAAGAGAATGTCAAATTCAAGTCTTACTTATGGTGGTGGTGACAAGTAACTCCATCAAAGATTTTCAAGACTTCTTATACTCTCAAACCGAATTTTAACTTGCACCCTTGGCTCCAACCTCAAACTGGATTTATTCAATTTGCACCCTCACTTTACAAGAGAGTAACTCAATGGATCATAATAAACATGCAACTAATAGTTGCAGGTAGTAAATTGAGATTGCAATGTCAAAAAGATAGAGAACGAAAAAATCTAATAAGTGTACCAAGGAAAACATATACATATTTTCAGAATGTGAAACCTATAACTGCAATATGCAAAGCGTATGTTAAAGTTGTTGTTCTCCTGATAAATAAACTACTCTTTCCTAGATCATAAGCTGTAAGATGATATCTGCGTGAGAGTCATAGCACTGCAAGGATACTCAATGATCTGATTAATGCAGTAAAATTTTTGAATACATATTTGGGAAAATGGAGTTATTTCCAGCTGCAGAATGGTAACAAATAATACACCCATTCACAGAAAAAAGGCAATTTACACCAATCCTACATAATCTACAGACTTAAAGACAACCTAAGCTTCTGAAATTTAGTCCTACTAATTAGAGCAAATTAGATAGGCCACCTACTTAAAGGCAGTACACAAAGAAGCAGTCTTACATACTTTGCACCTGATGATATAAACTTTAAAATCCACCTCTAGCTCTTCTAATTATTAAAACTAATGAAATTAATTAGATGCGACCTAAGAACGAACATATCTTAAGATGAACTGAAAAAGGATTAGATCAAATTTAATTAAGTATCAAAAATTTGTATAACCTGCTTAGGCTAAAGAAAGGATGAAGTCATGAGTCCAACTTTTCTTTGTTCTGTACTGTTAGGTTCCCAACCTAAACATTAGTTCACTAGTTTGTCGTTTCAATCATAATCTGTGCATCCTCATAGTTCATTCCAATATTCTTTACACTCTTGTCCATTAGTTTTTGTATACTTTGAACCTACAGTTTCGAATGTACACCTCAACCAGGGAGCTGGAAGTTGGCAAAGTTACACTTTACTAATTTCTCACCTCCGCATCATGTAAAACTTGGTTTGGATTTGCATGATTTCAACATTTTCATTTATCTAGTGATATCGCAGGGGAATAAAATATTGTCATGAATGAGGTAATATAATGTCATTTTGTAATCAATACCAACTCTTTGTACTGCAAAACTGCTTTTTTCTTTTACTTCAAGAGGCACATGTAGCTGCTAAAAAAATTCAACATTTCTCCTAATGGTAAGCACACATATTCGCAATTTGTGAAATGAACGGGAAATGTATTCTCAGCAATGAAACTACAACTAAAAATACATCATTCTCTCATAGTAGAAATATACAGAATAGACAGAAATCAGATAACAGTAAATGGCAGAAAATCTTCAGTCTGCATCTGTTTAAATTATATCATCTTTCAAGTTACTCTACATTTTAAGAATTCCATACTTAACCTAAACTGGGTCCTTGTAACACACAAGTATCAAAACAATGCACCATTTTAATAACCAGGAACTAGCAAAAATTCGATGTTAGGGTTTCGAAAGGAAGGTGAATTTCAGCAATCAAAGCAAATTGAGAAGTAAAATACTACTCCAGAAAACTTACAGAGAGCGAGCAAGCAAGTAATTGTTGAAGAAGGTATAGTAACAACCAAAAATCATATGTAAAGAAACTAAATTGAAAGAAACGAAAAAAAGAGAAATATACATTACCTGTAATGGAAAACCCTAAATAGCAATATTTCACCGGCGAACGGCAAACCGGCGACGGAATTAACGACGGAAAATTGCTAGTTGCAACTATACACATTTTGACGATTTTATTTTTCTAAAAAAAAAAAAAAAAAAACTTGTGTCTCCATTTTTTTTCCTAATAAACTCTGTCTCCATTTGGTATGAGCAAAAGTTACATTGGGCTTTCTGCTTACTAAATTTTGTACATGATCGTGTCCCTAAAACTCAAAGAATAAAGTAGCAAAAATGTGTATTTCTTCACTGTTTGTGAGCATTCCACCATTAACATATGTGCCTTGAATATAACTCTCATCTGTATTAGGAAAAATAATGTACTATAAACTCTTTTTCAATCTATCTATAATTATATTCTCTATTGTGTATTAAGTATGTATCGCTAATACCATGAATTTTTAGGTATTAGCAATGCAATGATTTTAATGCATGCATTAGCATGTTTAAAGAGTTGCTCCTCGAAATCTTTTTTACATCTTTTCTACCATAATAGTAGAGGGTATATTTGTAAATTAATTTTTTTATGCCATACATGATATTTTTTTATGCATCAAATCAAACAATGCATAAAAATAATCTATGTATAACTAATAAAAACATAACTAGCGACCTCTTAAGCTTAACTGCCTGTGAGAAATTTGATCCATTGCACAACTCTAGAAGTTCTGTGCTCAATTCTTGTTTCACATGTTACTCCATAAAATATGCTTTGCCAGTCTTCACCTGTTTGGATATGTGATATCATTTGAAATGGAATCGTTTGGACATGTTATAATATGACATGAAATCTCAAAAAAATTGATTTGAAATTTTACATTTTTCAAAATATAAAATTGACCCATATATTTATATTTTGTAAATATCAAAGGAGTGATATTCATATAATATGAAGGAAAAATTACACGATTAAGCAAACTTATACTACTTAATTACTCATCATAGCTATAGTTCGCTATAATTATCACTCACGACTAACAATAACCATTAATTACGTGGACTAACTTCGAGTTTGTATAATTAACTGCGTTTGTATAATTCGCAACTAACAATTCTTCGTTTGATTTGTATTTGTATACGATGGTTTGTATGATTTCCTTTGGTTTTTCAGTTTTGTCACCATATACATTCAATCTTTTTGTGTATAACTTTTTAAAGTTGGTATAAACGTATAGTTTTCGGATTTTGTATAATTTAATTTATATAATGTAATTTGTATAATATATTTTGTATAATTATTTAAAGTTCATATGTTTATGTTTGTATTAATTCGTTATTTCGAGTTTTATCATATTTGAAATTTCAGACTTTATATTACTCAATTATACAAAAACATGCGAATTATACAAACGTACCTGCGAATTATACAAACGAGATGCGAATTATATAAATTATTTCACTCTCTCGCTCGCCTCTCTCCTCTCTCTCCCAATCTCGCTCGCCTCTCTCCTCCCTCTCCCAATCTCGCTCCCCTCTCTCCTCCCTCTTCCAATCTCGCTCCCCTCTCTCCTCCCTCTCCCAATCTCGCTCGCCAGATATACAAATACATATGTATAATATACAATTATCTAACCAATATACATATACAATTCACCTCTCTCCCACTCTCTTCCCTCTCTCGCTCGCCTCTCTCCTCCCTCTCCCAATCTCGCTCGCCACTCTCCTCTCTATAACATGTAGCTACGAATTGTAATTAGCAAACTAAAGCTATGGAGCATAATTAGGCTATTTTTGAGTAGTTATATGCGAAAGTTCCACTAATATGAATATGATGATATGGCTACTAATGATATTGACAAACAAACGGCTCAATAAGTACATTATCCTACAATTTATGTTCAATTTTATTTTTGTATTGAACTAAAATTCAATCAATAAATGTTGCATTTATTTATTTATTAGAAGAGCTTTGTAATAGTGTGTTATACTTTTGTTATGAACTTTTGCTTATTTGGTAAGATTGCATAAACAATTGAAATAATTTTAATGATTTATAGAATTTTTATGTTTGTAAGCAAAAAAATACAATTTAAAATTTTAAATTGAATGTCTAAACAAAACATCAACACTTGATTTCATATCGTGATTTCAAATTATGTTCTCATCTCACGTGACCAAACAAGCCCTTAACTTATATAAGATCACAAGTGCATGATTTGTCACGTGCCACTTCACTATTTGTCACGTGCACTTCACCATTTGTCCAACTACTCACAAATTAAATACAGAAGTACTTATGTAAGATCAAAAGTTTATGATTTTGATTAAAGAAGAATCTATATGTTAAGGAAACATGAAAGGATTTACGTTATTAAGTTAATAATTTTTGGGAAATATTCGCGTATAACCACTTAAAAATAGCTTAATTATGTTTTATAGATATAGTTTGCTAATTACGATTCGTAGCTACATGTCAGAGGGAGGAAAGAGGCGAGCGAGATCGGGAGAGGGAGGAAAAAGGTGAGCGAGAGAGGACAGAGAGTGGAGAAAGGTGAATTATATATGTATATCTGTCAAAATAATTGTATATATGTAACTGGTATACATATGTATTTATATATCTGACAAGCGAGATTGGGAGAGTGAGGAGAGAGGCGACCGAGAGAGGGCAGAGAGTGGAGAGAGGCAAATTGTATATGCATATCTGTCAGATAAATTCTATGTATGTAACTGGTATACATATGTTTTTGTATATCTGGCGAGCGAGATTAAGAGAAGGAGGAGAGAGGCGAGCGAGATTGGGAGAGGGAGGAGAGAGGACAGTGAGAGAGTGCAGAGAGAGGAGAGAGGCTAATTGTATTTGTATATCTGTCATATAATTATATATTTATATGTATATTTTTTTATTTGATAATTTGTATTTGTGTATGTATAAAAGAGGAGAGAGGCGACAGAAATATAGCTAAAATTAAGCTGCGAACGGTAATTAATTCAAACTATAGTTATGTTAGCTAATTAACTAGTATATGTTTACTTATCCGCGTAATTTTCCCAAATTTTTTCTCTAGCTAACAAGGTAATTTCGCAACAACTCTAGCGGGACAAACCTGGGTGTTTTGCATGTCTCATTTTACAGATTTGTTGTTGCTTGTTTTAAATTTTAATATTTTACAATGTGTCTTTATTATATTAACTAATAAGTTGAAGAAAAAAATATTGTAAAAAGGAGGAAAATTCTTAGAAAAATATAATTACCTAATTTACATAGCAAAAGTATAAGAAAAACATTACATTATAAATCTTTAGCTTGAAACTCAATTCGATATACAATAATATATATTCGAATTCGATATATAATACTAATATACAAAATTTTCATATTTTATTTTAAAATATTATTTGAGAACTTGATATACAGTATTATATAGCCAATATACAATATTATATAAAATTATAAAAGGTATTTATACATCATATACAATAATATACAATTTTGTACACTATTATACAAAGACTAACTCCATTTTCTTTCTTGAATCCAAATACCAAGTTCATCAACACCTCAAAAACTACATTAAATTAATCAAAACTTTATATTTAGGATTCTCAATACGAAATCGAATTTTTGCAATAATAATAACTCGAAACACAACTTATTTCTGGAAATTGAATTTTCAAACTTTGAAGTTTCGAACTTTAACAATAGCTGAACACCAGTTCACTGTTGAATTGTGAAAGGAAAATTTATAAGAAATTATTGTTAGCAATAATGGAGTTTCACTATGAAGCAAGTGAAAAGTAAGTGTTTTTGAAAGTAAATTATTGAGATAATTTTTTTAAATAGAAATTCAATCTCATTGAAAATCGGATAGCTGAGATTATAGTCACATTAAAAATGGGATAACTGAATCTATTCAAAAAATTTACAGTAGAAGATATCAAAAATAAGATATTTTCAATATGAATTTGTAAAAGAAAAATTAGTAAAAATTTATTATTAGGAATGATAGAATTTTACTATCGAAGAAGATATATAAAATACTCCCTCCGTTGCGCATTTCGAAAGTTAATTTGACTAATTTTCAAAGTTAAATTAGACTACATCAATTCAATATTTTAAACAAAAAATTTAGACATTCAAAAAGTACTATAAATTGTAACTTTTTGTATATCTATTAAAATACATCGTAAAATATTAGTTAATTTTTTTTAATAATTTGACTCTAAAAAAAGAAATTATGACAATTAAAAGTGGACGGATGGAGTATGATGAATTTAGATAAGCATTAAAAAATTGACAAAATAAATGTAATTATTAGGACAAGTCATGCTATTTCGCGAAAGTTCCTCATATCGCTAACCGGGTCGGGCGGTCCAGTCCAAATTGCATCCCGTGGCGCTTACACGCTATTCCTTTCTCTGTCGCCATCTCAACAAACTTAACTTCCCTTTCACTCCACCATTTCTTCTTCTTCTTCCTCTGTTCTCATCATTTCTTCTCCGATCTGTAAATTCTCCAGTCATGCATAACGGCGACGTTGGTTCTTCCTACTACCACCAACCTCACTTACAGAACCCAAACCCTAGCTCTACTCCCCCCGATCATCCCTACAATTCCTACGCCTCCGCTCCTCCTGAACCCTCCAGTTACTCTTCCTCCGACTACTCCAACACCTTCCCACCTTATTCTCATCAACAACAACCTTACACTTCCCCTCACCTTGATGCTCCTCACCCGAATTATTATTATCCTCCGTATGATCAAAATCAAACCCCTATGAGTTACAATTATACGACACAAAATTATGGTTCCTCTGCTCATCATACAATCGAGAATAGTGGATCGTATGCTGATTCGGGTATTTATAAATATAATGGTAGGAAAGATGAGTTGTATAAAGAGAGTCGATCTGAGTCGAATGTTGGGGTGATGTTTGATGATTATGGGAGGCCTATCAATGTTCAAAATCAGAGGGAGAACCCAGGATATGAGAGTAGTCGTAAAATTGTGAAAGCAACCCCGAAGATGGAGGAACAACAGGATGTTACAGCTGGTGTGTTGAAGTTCCGCGTCAAACTTTTATCAGAAGGGATTGGTCAGAGTGACATGGATGTGCTTTGTCAGGTTAGAAAGTAGCATTATTGGTGTTTGCACAACTTTCATAAGCTTGAAAGGGAGAATAATTGCAGTTTGAAGTTATAATTGGCCTGCTTCAATCGATAAACTAAGCCACAATTACTAACTAGTTTAAGTCGTCTATATGAATCCTCTGCATCTACTTTTATGTTGACTATCATGGCTATGCTTTGGTCTGCCTACCACTGTTTATTTATTTATAATATCTACCAGTTCACCAATTATAAATTCTTAGTTTTGCATTGAAATTCAAATTCAGATTGGTCTAGATGGGATTCGCTTACTTGATCATGCTACGAGCCGAACTCTGAGAATATATTTGCTGGAGAACGTGAAAAGATGTGAGGTGAGTTTGTCATTTTGATTGTATTACTTCTGGTATACGTTATTTCATTTGCAGACAAGATGCCTGTGAAATAATTTCATTTATTATTCTTTCTTTGTCAGGTGTTGGATTCATATATATTTGCATTTTGGGCCAAAAACTCGGTTGACATGGAACCGAGACGTATCAGGCTGAAATCAAATAGCTATACTGTGAACAATATGCTGGACATTGTGACAGCCGCAAGTATTCAGGTTAAAAGATCTCATACTCTTCAAAATTTGATCTCATCGTTCTGTATGTTCGTGTTTGATAAATGTCTTCCTTGGGTTCGCTACATATAACTTTAAGCCCCACAGTTGTGGAATGTGTTGAGTTACATAAGTTGTTGTCTTCTTTATCTGACTTATTATCCTTCTTTTGTTTGGCGTAAAGGTAAGCCTACTAAAGGGATATCTGACCTGTTAGTCTTACTGGTGTTAGAATTTATATGTTGCTCTCAAGGCGTGTAGTTCATGCCAGAGAACTAGCATTTAGCACAAAATGAATAGGCGTTGCTGATTTTTTCACACACTATTACTCTGGAGGTAAGACACAAAGTAGCTGATTCAATTGGAGAGCAACATGGGGATGGGTTATTTGATTGGTTCAGGATTGGAATATTCTTGATGTGAGGTTTTGATATCAAGTTAGGCTTGCCAAGTAGGAGCTTGAGTGGTTTATTGTAGAAAGAGGAAACAAGAGAAGATGCGGCAGTTTCAAAATTGGAAAATAATTTTGCTCGGATACATATAGCAAAGAAAACTGAATGGAGGGTATGAGATCACAAATGACAAAGCAACAAGAATAGTTGGATTGCTGTATGGCCATTAATGGAATGACATCATTTTTAGGGATGGAGCGCGCAAGACAATTTTTTTCAAGAGAATAGACTGGCTGAATGAGCCCAACATGAGTTAGCACAATATGTTAGGAGATCTGAAATCAGGACCCATTAATGGGGCTGCTGGAAATAATAAAGGGTATATGTAACTGGGATTTTGATTATTACTTTGTTGCAATATTTAAGGCCTAGAACCTAAATTTGATCCTGAGGAATTGGAAGTATTTGAATTTTCTCTCATCTTTATGGGAAAATTGCATGGCCTTTAAACTTGGCCAGTAACATGGAACTGGAAAAGCACAAGAGATTTGATCCCATCAACGAAAAGGAGCTTATGATTGACTACAAAGTGATTCTCTAATTCGCTATGGACAGGCAAATTTGGTGTAGTAGGGATGACAAATTTATTTACTCATAATTTACTGCCTACCTCCTATTAACTAGTGGTGGATGGGGATCGATTAAGTGACCACCTGGTCCATCACCCCATATCTTTGAAAGAAATTTGGAAGTTAATTCAATTTCATTTTCACTTGAAATAGATATTAGTTCGCTTGCTATTTGGTATTCTGATTTATTGGGGATATTTTGGATATGTGTGACTTTTGGAGTTCATTGGAAAACTTAGGTATGTTTTAATGGGTGATGGGTAACAGTAGAGGGATAGTACTGATACCATTGACTTTGATGGGTCAAGAAAATCCTATAAATAGAGGATGCAGATAGGTGGGAGGTTTGCAACCCCCTTCCCCCATTCCCCCAACCAAGCGAACAAAGAGCCACATCCATCACCATCTTGGTTTTTCTTGGAAGGGTGTAGAAATTGTACTTTTCATGTCATACTTGGGTTGATTTGACATGTCAAAATAGGTTAAAGTGGAGGTTATAATTCTATCCAGTTTGGTTAGCTATATTAGGTTTTATCTTGTATTCACACAGGAGTAGATTGAAGACTTCAAGTTGCATTTGGTCGTTCCTATGGATGCTTGTGTATCCACTACATTGGCATTTCCATTAGATTTGTAACCGAAGCAACTACTATAAGTAACTGTAAGCTTAATGGATTAAGTGTTCTCCCTGTTTTGTGCATACCAAGTTAAGCTGGTGTTCCTACTGTTCTTCAGATATCGTTCACTTAAACTATTGGATAAAATTGAAGATGTTTTTTTTTCCATCTATTCCCTTTGCTCTCAACAAGATATCTAGATAAAATGCTCCGCTAAATACTTGACTAATCATAACCATGTACACATGCTTCTATTATGGAGTTCAGATCAAGGAGATAGGTGAGAGTAATAAACCTTCAGATTCAATCAAGGGATCTGAGCAAGCTGCTGAGAAGAAGAAAGGTTTTGCTGATTTGATGAAGTTGATGAGGCCACTCAATGAAGAGAAAGATTTCTGGGTTAGATTATATGATCCACAAATGCATTAATTTAGTGGTCCTGCTTTCCATTTCTTTCTGGTGTTGACTACTGCAAGTAACTCTTAACAAATTTGTGGCTCTCTTTTGCCTAATTATTCTTGTATAGGTTCCTGATGAAGCGGTTCGAAAGTGCACTGCTTGTGCGACAGATTTTAGTGCTTTCAATAGAAAGGTACATTTATTTTGAACAGTGGGGTAGATATCACATTTTCGTATTTCCTGTTTTAATCTTCTCTTCTCATATGTCTTTTTTAAATCTGTATCAGCACCACTGCAGGAATTGTGGGGATATTTTCTGTGACAAGTGCACACAAGGTAGAGTTGCCCTCACTGCAGATGAAGATGCACAGCCAGTTCGAGTTTGTGACCGATGCATGGTATGCCCACGTTAAATACGGGTTAATTGCAGGTTTATGGCTTTCTTTTAGAAAGATATGTTAAATCTGACTTCTTTTTTTCTTTTAATGGGATGTTAAATGTTATTTTCCATGCTTATATTACTGAGGTGATGGCAGACTGTATTTGTTCAGACTGTAGTTTGAGTAGAAAAGTGTTGGGAACACTTCTCACCTCAGCTTTTCTCTAACTGGTAAAAAAAGTTAAACACACTTATTCCAGATGCTTTACACCCTTTTCTAGCACTTGGGAAATTTTAGATTCTTGATTGCCAAATCCTTTGACCATATTACTGTATCTAATAAAAAAAAAATTGCATGAGATCTAATTGTTCTAATTGATACAACTTTTGCACTTCTATTATTTGGAAGCTTGGATGGGAGCTTTTTTGGTGTTGGTAGTTGCAACCAAGAAGTCAATTATGCTCCCTTACAGGAAAGAACATAAAAAAATAAAAACTTGTGTCCTACTGGACAAACTTGATTTTAGGATTTTGCCAATAAAACCGACCTTAATATATATCATTCAGCACTGAATCTTCTAGCCTCACCCTTAAGTTTGTCAGAGTGAAATGTTTTGAAGCAACACAAGTGCAATTACTACTTGTACAAAGTGGCGGTGAACTAGATCCGATAGTGTGACAGGGTAACAAATTGAATACAAGTGGAACCAGGAAAACTTGTGGACTAGGTGCAAGTGAAAATGCTTTGGGGAAAGAGGGACATAAGGAAATCAAGGAATCTCGCCATAGCTCACTGTTTCATGCTTGAGGGATAGGGATGACAATGGGGCAGGGTGGGTGCGGGGCGGGGCGGGGCGGGTTTAGATTAATGCAGGGCAGTGCCGGTTTCAGCCAATGCAGGTGTGGGACGGGTTGAACCAGTTTTTTAAAAACTTCAGCTGGTGCGGGTGGAAATTTCTGCTTTGAGTTACCTTCATTTTATCTTTATTTCTCTTATTCTTTTCACTTCTTTTCTATACAATTCTTTTTGCTTTGCTGCTATTTTACTTTGTAGCTCTGTTTCTTCACTTTTCAGTTTTCCTATTTCAATTTATAAAAGTAAATCATTGAGTTGCTACAAACAAAATAGTTATTAAAATTTGCAAATAATTTTGGTCCCAGTTGTCATAAGCTTACACCAATATGGGGAACCAGTTCTATATCAGTATTGAAGCTATATGTCATATGAGTGCTAATTTTTGTTGATAGAGGAGAATTTTCATTGCATGCGACAAAATAGTCACAGGGTACAAACAAGATTTTCCATGAGTAAGTAAGAAGGGAAATGAAGGGATTTTTTTTTTCTTTTTTCTCAGATATAAAAACTGTTATTCCATATGGCCAAAAACGTAGAAAGAAAAACGTTATTTGTGTGGTGAAACTAGTTCTAGAAAAGATTCTACTTCCAATCATAAAACATTCACAAATCTTCTAAAAAGTTGAACAATTTTTTTGCAAGTTCTTCTTTTTTATAAACTTTCTTTAGCAAATTATGCGTAGGGGGGCGGGTTGAAGTTTTCGTGGGTTTGACCTGCAACCGCCCCCCCCCCCCTCGCCGTTTGCCATCCCTATTGAGGGATAAAGAAAGAAGAAGTGGTTTAACACCATGAGCAGCTGCAAAGAGACTTTCCTAAGCTACTAAAGGTTTTTATAACTGAAAAGTTTCTGCCGAAACCTTGATTAAATGTAGAAAAGATTGGAGATCTAATCCTTATCAAAAAGAAATGATCAAACGTTGACTATTTCATTTTAACAGGTGGGAGCTAAGCCTACCAACATTTTTTTGGACAAGAACCTTTCAACAATCTAATGAAAAGCTATGGACTTTAATATCTGATTGTTATTGTATTCTAAAGCTTTTTCAGTCTTCCATGACAGTGTCTTTCAATGTTTACATTCTTTTATCTGTTATTTTGTTCAACGATTGATCTTCTGTATTTTGCATTCCCTTGTGATCTTATAGGTTGCTATAGTCTTGAAGCAATACTTCATAATATATAACAAGATTAAACTTTCCTCATTTTGCAGGCAGAGGTAACTCAGAGACTCAGCAATACTACAGAATCAATGACAAACATTGCCGCATTGCAAAGTCATGAGGACCTTACAAGAAAACTTAAGGTGAATGCTGACTTCCTAGGTTCTTTTAAGTTATTCATCAAGACTGTTTGGAAATATTTTGTTTAGATAGGTCACTGGAAGTGTATCTTGGAAATCAATACTGATTACCTTATGTCCACAATTATGGAAGTTACATTACTTTGAACTTTTGAAGTATCTATTAACAATTTTGAGATGAGCAGTTGGATAATTGAATTGGATAGAGAAGATGTAAGCAAACAAAAAATCATAACTCTTGGTACTTTAAATTTGCAATGTGCTTTATAAAGCTTCTGGTTAGGGTTGACATATTTTTTTTATCACTGGATTATAAGAAGTTGCTTTTTTGTAATGTTTGTATTCCTTCTATATTCAGTCAATGTGTACTTAGTCTAAAAAAATTCTATTGCGTCTTCGTTAGCATATACTAATTTCTACTATTGAAATTCAAAAACAGGAGGTGATGGACAAAAACCGCAAGACCTCGACAGGTAGTATCCATGTCTGCAACAGTTCCTTATTTAATTGGTTTGGAGATGCACATGTTTAGAATGATTGCTATCTGGAATTGGCATGCCAACCTTTCTATGAGTACTACAAGTTGGAGAATGTTTTGTCTTGGAGCTGATGATGTCTTATCATTTTCAGGTCTTAGTTCTGAAGGATCTAAGGGGATGAGAGACGTAGAGTGTCCAACTTGCACAGTCCATTTGCAGGTTCAGTACCATAGACCATGCTTTTCTTCCTGTCTTCTTCTGTTTGTGTATTCCTGGAAACCTTTTTGATTCTGTCAAACCCAAGAATATACTGTCCCTGTGGATGAATTTTATATGGAATTTGACTTTGCAGGTTGAAGTGCCAGTTTCTGGATCAGAAACGATAGAGTGCAGCGTTTGCCAGCATCCGTTCCTTGTTAGTTCCCATTGATCTGCAGAGTTTTGCTTTTGTAATAATATCCGTGTGTTAAAAGCCAGTGTGATCGTCCTTTACTCATAGTTTTGAAAGAGTATCATGGTCTTTATTGAGTGATAATTGTATTGTTCTCTCTTTATTTCATATTGTACAAAAGGGGGTACAGTAGTTGTCCCATCTGTATAATACGGAAAGTATAAACTTAGAAGTATAATGATGTATTAATAGATGCCTAGGGGCATGAAACTAAATTGTTGAGTTCATTGTACAATGCATTTGTTTTTTAAGATTCTAGCACTTATCGGTTCTTCAAGACATTCAGATTTCTGAAACCTTCGGTAGGTAATTAATCCGCCAAATACTCTTTTATTTCAAGTTTATTCTTCTAAAAGTAGAAAAACGATGCGAAGTCGTTAATATATTTCTTAAAAAATTAATATTAAAATGCAAAGTTGTTCTTGCTTTCTCAAGAAGCATCTCTTTCAGATATTAGTATTCAGGTTTATTTTTTTAACTCTATTTCAATTACTTGTGATTTATTTTTGTTTACAGCTTTCTGCTTCAATTTTCATATGATATGTCAAGGGATCACAGCATTGTGTCTCGGTTAGGGTGTAGACTCGGGTCATAGCTCTCAATCAACAATAGCGGGCTATTCATTTTTTAAAATACTAGACTATATGAATTCCAACGGAACTTCAACTTCACATAGTTGATTAATTCAGGGTGCTTAATGTGGACGGACGGCTATGTCCTTGATTTGAAACTCTTTTGGCCCCAAACAGGCAACTCTTTCACTCTTCACGGATCGATGGACAAAGTGGTAATGGAATGATTTATACACGTATGTTTGATGTCACTTAAAGTGACAATTATATATGTTGTCAAAAACCTAATTTGATATGCTTCAATATAGTTGACGTGGAGCCAGTATGAGGAGTTTATTGTACTTAATTTTCTAATACAAATATATGGTATATAGAAAAGCTACTGAGTTCGTTCAAATCCACAAACCCCCACCTAGCTCCACCTAATGACATTCCCTTCTTGTACTCTGTTTGGATATGCTTCAATATAGTTGAGCAACATTTTTCTAATTATGGTCTTTACTTAAAATATAATAATTTAAGTTTCTCTCTACCTATACCTGAATGAACACTAGATTAGTGGGAAAATCTTTTTTCTACTGCCATCATGTATGTTTTTAGATGGCCTACATATACGTCCAAAAATTTCTAGTTTCTTGATCAACGTAATTTGAGGAGACTTATGAAAAAGATAGTACTACTTTTTATCTTCTAAGTTGATCATGCCTTTTAAATTCTATTTTAGACTGCAAATCACTTGGATGTCAAGACAAATTTAAACCTTCGACTTTCTGATATAGTTCTTTAATTTTATGTGTTGCATTCATGAAGTTGATGTAAATATTAAGTGTAGCTTTCGAGCATCTCGATTAATTTCATGGAATATCTGTCACTTCCCACCAGCAACAGGTACTAAGATAACTCTTTCCACTAAGACTACGACAAATGGAAAGAATTACCTAGTATTATTTTTTTTTAGTCTCCACTAAGTTTTGAACCTGAAACCTCAAAAACTTCAACCACTTCATTGACCACTAAATCAAACTTTTTCTTTTTAAAAGAATTATCTATCTTGTGTTAGCTGTGGTCCATTAACTAAATATCCGAAAATAAAGTACCTTAGAAAAGTACAAACATGCTTATTCAATTGTTCCTTTTATAACCATTCTGAGTGAAGACAAAAAAAAAAGGTGAGATTACATAAATTATTTGACTACATGCAAAAAGAAAAGATCTTTATAAAATATATATTCTTACCTCTTAGGCTTTGATAACTTTATTATATAAAGGGAGCAGTATACTTTATTAGTTAAGGAGGACCCCAGTCTCTCCATTGTTACAAAACCTACAACTGCTCTAGGAAGATGGGACAATATGTTAACATCATTATAAAGTTGCCTCCACTTTATGCAAGAGAGCTCACCACTAAATGGATAAAACATAGAGAAAAAACATAAAGTGACATCCGAAGTTGTCCCGAATTTTTAAAAAAGATATCTTAATTATGCAGACATCATATTACCACACTAAACAATCTTAAACTGATATTATTACATCATTCGGGACAATTTTGGTCTGTGCTAGCAACTACATATATGTATACATCTCTAAAATTTAGTTGCATTCCAAATTGATATTTGCTTTATACTACTATTTTCAAAGGGTGTTCCTATCACTCATTTTCAGCCAAGCAAGTTGTTCCACAAATATCTGCTAATCTGAGCAAAAATCCATTCTAGTATTCTCTTTTGTAAACTATAATAGTATATGGACTATATATGTGCATATAAAATTGTTATTAGTGATACTAAATTGTTTTCTTCCACATTGTAATTAACTTGTTAAAAAAAAACTTTCAAAAACTAGTCCGATAGACAATGCTCTACGATAGAGTCTGAATTCATAGTTTTAGACAAAATTGATGAAGAAGCTGGATGATTTTTGTACCCAAACTGTGTTGGCTTCGATATGCATACATTGTGATAGCCAAGAAGCAAAAGAAACGGCTGGGAGCATTATGTTTAACGAAGATCCTCCTCACATACAAATTACAATGAATATATAATACTGTTACACAATTTCTCTAGTGGAATTATCACAATAGACTATGTAAAGTCAAAAATAATGTGTAAGATCACTTACAAAAGACCTAACTTAGCTTGAGAGATGGTTGAAAGATCATCGAAGGAAATAGGACTATGGACGAGGATAAGTCATCGTAGTGATAACTTTACCTAGAAGACTGGAGATCCAAAAATCTTGATTCAAGAAGATCAAACAAAGTCTTCAACTTTGTCAAAATAATTACTTTTCTGGTCCATTCTCTTGATAAGACAATGTTCAGAAACAAGAATAAAGTATTAAGGTTTTCTAATGGTTTATAAGTTTGATAATTGTATATCAAATAGTGTATCTATAGTATAACACGTTTAGTAATCGCGTATGTAGGTGTGAAGTGTAAGCCGCTTAAAGGAAAATTTAGTAAGGTCAATTCTTTATGCACTTATGAGCTAGACCGTGTTAATAGTTGAAACAAACAAAATAGTAAGAATCAAAGATGGTTAAAGGTTAATTGTTACTTAATTTTTATTTTATTATTTTTTAATTTATAAGACTTTTCTGATTTACTGATTTGAACAAAGTATATTATAATAACATACGTTCCAGGCAAATATTGAGCGTTGACTTTGTAGCCAAGCCGGTTGCCTCAATTCACAATCTGTTACTGCTTTATCATATTTGGATTCCTCTTGTTTTTTTTTTTCTTCATTCGATGTTTGTTGTCCATTGAAATTTGATTATTTTGAATTCATACCGTATAGGTCCCATTTGAAGGAAAAAACAACTTTATTTACTGCCCCACATTTTTAGGTGTTTTTTTCGAAAGTATAATCTTGTGTTAGTTGTGGTTCCATTAAGCTTACTCTGTATATTTGACATCCAAAGATAAAACACTATAGAAAAGGTCAATATGCCTCCAAAATTGGTGAATAGACATGCTTATTCTGTAATTTCTTTTATACTATAATTGTGAGTGAAGAAAATATTAAAGATGATCACTAAAATAAAAGGTGATATTACAAAAGTTACTAAAATATATATTCTGACCTTTTTGTCTTTGACACCTTTATTATATACTCCCTCCGTCCCATTTTTATGTGAGGTACTTTGATTCGGCACGAAGTTTAAGAAAGAAAGGAAGACTTTTAAAATTTGTGGTCCAAAATGAATGATAGAAATTTGTGTGGCTGTAAATCATTTCATTAAGGGTAAAGTAGACCTTTTATAATTAAATTGTTACTTAATATAAAAATATATCATTCTTTTTTTAACTGATTAAAAAGGAAAGTAAATCACATGAATTGGAACGGAGGAAGTAGTACTTTATTAGTGTAGGAAGATGGGACAATAATATGTTAACATCATTATAAAGTTTCCTCCACTCCCAGCCAAGAGAGCTCACCACTAATATCTTGTCTTACTCGGACCATCTCTATTTTACTCTCCATTCTATATATTTGGAGAGTAAAATACAGAATGAATTCTCCAAGTTTATTTATAGAGAGATGAATAGTAACTCTTCGAATTTAGAGAACTACTATTCACCTCTCTATTTTTTTTTGATTATTTTAATATTAATTTTATTATATTATTAATTAAGTCTTTATTATTTGTAATTATTTTTTAATGTAACATAATATCTAAAAATATATTATTAACAAGTTACTGTTTCCACCAAAATTAATAATTTTTTTGTTTTTTAAATTGTCACTTTAAATATGTAATTTAGAGTTATTTTAATATTTTTTATATTATATAAGACTATTAATTTAGTCTATAATATTTGTAATTATTTTGTAAGTAATATAACATCTAAAACATATTATTGATAAGTAACTACTTCGATCGCAAATTGATAATTTTTCTAATTTAATTTTTTAAATTTTTTTGTCATTTTAAATATGTATTTTAAATTATAATTATTTTTCGTTATGAAGAATGCACAAATTTTACATGATAATTCAAACAATCTATTTTTATGTTATAGTGATAAATTATTAAACTATACTTTTTAATGAGCATGAAAATATTTGATGCAATAGTTCAAAATGGAATAGGGAAAGTAAGTTAGTATACAAAATAAATGGATACAAGATGAAATTGTTAATTTAAACAACTTTTAGCTACACATAAAAAAGTAAGGACACAAAATTGCTCATTTTGAACTTCGTAATACATTAATAGAACATTTATGGGAGCAACTTAATAGTCTTGAAAGTTGAGTATTTATGTAAAATTTAAAATAAATTTTACGATGATACAATATATATTATATAATTGTATTTCATCAATGATTTCACTTTTATTTGAATTGTTCGTTAATATGTATTATATATAATATCTATTGCAATTTATGTTATTTAGAAATTTAGAATAAAATATAATTTTATATTAAATGAAGAATTTGAAAATAATAAAATTTTATATTGCATGAAGATTATATAGATTATAGAAATGATTTATATTACGAAATAAGAAAATAAAAATGAAATAGAAATAATAATATAATATTGATGAGAGAAAAAAATATTCTTTTTTAGAGAGTAAAATAGAGAATTAAGTTGGAGTTCGTTGTCTGAAAAAATAGAGAACTCTATATTTGGAGAATAAAATAGAGGATAGGGTTGGAGATGCCGTTATACTCTCTCTGTCCCTTATAATTTGTCAAATTTTAATTTTTTATTTGTCTCTTTTTACTTGTTATTTTTGATAAATTAAGAAAAGATAATATTTATTATTATACTCTTAATTTATTTAGAGAGTTAATATTTTTGAACTGAAACTAATCATAACTCGAATTGAATTTTTTTTATTAATTTATTGGTAATGAGTTATTGATTTAGCCATTTCGATAATGATTTTAATTTTTTTATTATCGAATTATTGGTTCTTAACGGTTAGTAATTTTTTCTTAATGGGTTAATCTATAATCCGATATTAAATTAATAAACTATATTTTATACCATCTAGTATACAAAGTGTTTGAATTATGGTTTAGTTTCATACTTTTATTTCTAACTGTCTCAAACTCTTGGTTATTCTACACTAAGTTAATGTTTGTTTTTAAGCAAGATGCAATCGGTCAACTCATATGTATAATTCATTTAGTTTGTCACCTTATTTCTAAGTGATTATTTTTGTGTGTGTCAAATTTTAATAGTTAAACAATAATCGAACTGATAACCGTTAAAAATCAATAAATCAATATATTAATGATTCTATAACAATTTAGTATACTGATAAATTTCAAAATAGAACTGGACCAATCTATATGCAACAAAAATTTATTCCAAAATTATCGATCTCTCTTTATCCATTAATCATTATTCTAAACGTGTCTTGATATGGACAATAGTACTGGTAATAAATTGTTTTCTTCCATATTGTAATTAACTTGTTTTACCGACAATCAGGAAAACAGCTACGTATATTTTCGTATTGTTTTTTTTCCTTCCATTCATTTTAGTTATATTAACTTATTATGCTACTAAAAATAGCTAGTTTAAAATATAATTAATTATATTTATTTTTACTTTTCTTCCTATTCAATAAATATGGGTTTTTAAAAAATAGTAGTATTGAATTAAAATTAATATAAATAACTCGAATGAATACATATGTCTTTTAGTTGTATCAATTTGTTTTTCTTGGATCTTCTATTACATCGTGTCTCTACATTAAAAAATAGAAATAATTGAAGAGATAGTATTAAACATTATAATATAATCGGCTACAACTTCTATACGGTATTACTGAATATCGTACCAAATCAAAGTTTAATTTATCAATTACTGAATTACAAAATTTAAAAATATAATATTTGATATTTACTTTTAACTATTAATTCCCAAATTACTACACCCGAAATTTGAAAATCCTAAATCGAATATCGAACGCCCACTCTTACGTGTCAATTACTTAGTAGCACAAAGTACTCTCGAGAACACGACAAAAGTAAAAGGTGAGATGGTTTGTTGTACAATTTTTTCATGGACCATTGTTAGTGTTGCACTTCTTTGAAACGTGATTGAATTAGAATATTGAATATTGGGGTACTATGTTTTTTTAATTATTACTACATTGAGAGTAACCCTTTTTTTTTTAATAAAAAAAGCTTACTTTATTCTCTTGTAGACTCTATAAATTAAAGAGAAGGAGAAAACCAACATTATCCTAATGGGATTGTTTCTTGTCAACAAACATATCAACATAGATCGTTTGGTAGCTTATCTAGAGGTGAATTATATTCCACAAAGTAATATTTTATTTAGAGTATATAATTAGAAGATAAGTTATTTATATATAAAATTAAGAAATAATTATTTTTTTAGTGATATTTATAAAACAATTCTCTCTCTCTCTATATATATATATATATATTTATCATCTGTTATGTATTAAAAGTGAATTATATATGTATTATACTTATTTGACATAATACATAAACATGATCCTTAACTTGGCTTCAACGGGCAACTATGTCCTCCAACTTTGAGTGTGCACAAGTAGGCACTTAAACTTGTATAAAATTGAACAAGTAGACACACATGTCCTACATGGCATAATACACGTAGGACGCCATGTAGGACACAAAATTGTCATGTAGGGTGTCATGTAGAACAAATGTGTCTATTTGTTCAATTTTATACAAGTTTAAGTGTCTACTTGTGCACACCCAAAGTTAAAGGTCATAGTTGTCAACTGACACCAAGTTAAGGGTCATGTTTATGTATTATGTCTACTTATTTTGATGGAAAAAAAATTTACAGTATGTATTAAAAATGAATTATGGATGTATATATAAATATATTACACTATGCATAAAAGTTAATTTTGCATGCATTATAGGTATATTATAAGTGTCTTAAAATGTACTAGACTTCATTTGGTAAAAAAATAAATTGCACTATGTATCAAAATTGAATTATACATGCAATATAGATGTATTAAAATTATATAGCTTTAAATGGTAAATATTTTCTAACTATGGTATATTTAGGTAAGTTTTTCACATGATGTTTAGTTTACGATTTAGTAATCCACATAACAAATATATATATATATATATAAGTTATGAGATAGTTTAAATATTATTTTATGCTGAATAAAAAATGAAATAAGTAATACATGAATAACTAAAACTTTCATTACTAATATCTACATAAAATACATAAATTTCTTCATAACTAATTCATATATTACTAAAGTTGCATAATTCCAACCAACTACCAAACGATCCCTTAGAGTTGTTTGGTAGTTGGTTTGGAGGTGAGTTAAGTAAATATTAAATTCTACATAAGCAATACCACGTTTGGTAACTAGTTAGGAGGTAAATTATTCAGATATAAAATTAATATGATGTTTAGTTTGTAATTTAAAAAGTTTGAATAACATATGTACACGTTAATTATAGGGGAATCTACAAATTATATATTTTATGTAAGATAAAAAATGAAATAACTAATATGTGAATAATTAAACTCCATATAAAATAATGTATATAAATTCTCTCATAATTAATCTACATATAATATATAATTAATACCTCACATAGCTCTACCCAGCGATGAAACCACCACCCTAAAAAATGGATGAGAGTGTAAAGTACAAAGGGCTAACCCCATTGTAAATAAACTTAGACTCACAAATGTTATCACTATACTGCTTGATGGACATTTGCTTTACTCTTAACATTATTGATGATACAAATTTTAAAAGCTCTGTCACAACCTTTCATAAAAGTCACAACTTTTTATAAAAGTTTCAATTTTTTCATTAAAATCATAACTCTTCATTTTTCATTCACACCTTTAAAACCAACATTTGCAATCCATGTTTTTTTTTTATATAAAAAAAGCAATAAAATCAAACCATTAATTGAAACAATTGGGTTGGAAAATGTTGTTAAGTAATGTAACACTAGCTAGTCTTTAGTGATGTGTCTTTATTGGAGCATCCTACCACTTTTTCTCAATGTGGAAAAAGTGTTAAAGGTAGACATGAATGTACACTCCTAGCCTCTAGGAAACTTGGTAGTACTATAATAGCCCATTGGTCCATAAATTCATTTGATTGGATTTTGCCCAACCAAAACTTTATTTGTCGTATATGAAGAAACAAGATAGGATAAAAAAGGAGAACCACACACAAAGGAACAAAATGAAGAAAAAGGAAAGGTCCACCACATGAAGAAAAAAAAACCAATTACCAAGGGGTCGATAGGTCAGGGACATGTTATCTAGAATTAATTATCTTGAAATAACTTATTTCATCAGTATGGTATAAATAGTTGGATAAGTTATCCCAAACATGACTACCAAACAAGACATCAAATTTTTATTTCAAAACAATTCTTTTATTCCAAAACTATTTATTCTTATCCCGAACACCAAACAACCCCTAAGAGAGTTGGTCCACATTAATCTCTATTCACAATATGGTCTAAGGTTTCCAAGGCATCTCTTGTTGTTGTCTAGTATACCTTGTCTGTGTTTCCTCTCTTGTCAATATTGCCATTAAATTATGTATGAATATTTTTATTTAACATGGTACTTTAAAAAATTAAAAAGAGTTTTTAAAAATTGTATCATCTTTAAAGTAAAGATGTGAAGAATATATTAAAATGTACTTTAATCTAGTAATCTAAAAAGCACGTGAAAAATTAGCATTAAAAAATTATCAAAAAAGATATATTTTTTTAAAACAGAGTAAAAAACAATAAAACAAACAATTTCTCCATAACATTTTTATATTTAGCAACAATTTAACTTTAAAACATTTATTTTACCTTTAAGAGTAAACTACATTAGCACAAATGGAACCAAAGAATGAAAAAAAAAACATCAGGCATCACTATCAATGGGCAGCATTAATAATAAGGGCAGAAGAAATGGGCCACAATTTAGTGTTGTTATGTCACAACATAGTGAAAGTGATGGCCAACACAAAAGAAGAGCTTTATGCTTCCAAGATTCTTACTGTTCATTGTCCAAATGCTACAGTAGTACTACATTACTAAACAAAGTTTCTCAACCACAGACATTAAATTAAAACTTAGCTTACAAGAACTAACCAATAGGCTTTTAGATGGATGAAGACAAAACACTACTACAGTGTCATAGAGAAAAATAAAAACTTTCTGTAGACAGAAAGAGGATTAATTTGTAGCAAAAATATTAGACATTTCATTGTTGGAAATTCCTCAAAATGGGGCTGTTGATGTTCTATTGAGTGACTTCTTTTTTGGAAGTTGAGCACCAGCTGAAGCTAAGCATAACTGACCACATGAAAAAGGACAGATGAATGAGAAAAAGATCAGTTTTTTTACACTCCAAAAGACTTAGCTCAATTAGGAAACCATAAAAAACAGCATGTTTTTGGAAAAAGTAACCTGTTGCTGTTGCCTCTTGAGCCTGGCATTTTCTTCCATCAAATTGGCTACTTCCATCTCTAATTCATTCGTGTAAGCCTGCAAGTTATATGAAAAAAAAAAAACATCACACTAAAATCAGCAAAGCTGACCAAAACAAGAAAAGAAAAACAAAACACTTCTGAATTCATTAGTTTGCACAGCCCCATTAGCACAATGTCTCAATCACTACGTGTCAGTCTCAAACAAGTTCGGGTCAACTATATGTCACTCCATTTAAAGAACTCATTTTACCCTTTTCTTAGGCCAAGAATTAAGAATTTGTCATGTCATGTTAAAAAAGTTAAATTGTTATAAGGATGATGGAGGGTAACATTATTGTTGAGTAATGTCAATATACTGCCTATGGCAAGGCCAACGAGGGGTTGGATGGCCCGGGTCGCAGTCATAATGAAACATGACACTTGCATGGTGGACTTAATTAATAAATAAAGTTGGACATTTGCTATCAGCTATAACTTTTGGCATGGCAATAATGCATTTTATTATAAGAAGAGAATAAAAACTTACCTGCTTTCGAGCCCGGGATCGAGCAGCGGACTCACGGTTCTTGATCATCCTCTTGTTTTTCTGGTCACCAAAATTGTTGTTATCTGATTCAGGATGCCTTTTTCTTCCTGGAGCTGGTGAAGCCAATGCGTCATTAGAAATGTTTTTTTGTTGAGTTTGCCTGATTGGGTTTAAGGTGCTAAAGAAATGAAATTCAGGGCCAGAGTTCAATGTCAACATGGTAACAGGGGGAGGAGGCAGGGGAGGAACAGGGGAACCATAAGCTGCTGCTGTTGAAGGGTCATTAGCAAATGGTCTTGCCAATAAATCTTGCAAAATTATGCCACCAAAATTGGTTGTACTATTAGTGGCACTTGTATTTTGTGGATCTCTAGAACATGAAAGATTTATGTCTTTCCATACTTCTTCCATGGTTTTACTATTTATTAGTATAGGATTAATTGGATGATTATAGCTAGAAGATGTAGATGATGATGATGATGATGATGATTTTGAAGAGTTAATTGCAAGGTTCTTGTTTAACCCTTTGTTGTTGTGGTGATGTTCTTCACTACTTGATGACCACATAGTGAAAGTGGAACTCTCTTAAGAGTATAGAGGGGAAGAAATTGATACTGTTTTTTTCTTTTGTATTTACTCTAACTTGGTTTATCTAGTACTACTACTAGATATACAAAAAATTTGCTACAAGAGATAGATTTTCTTGGGAAATAAAGAGAGGAAAAGATGGTATGAACAGTGGCAAGTGTTTTAATTTGTGAATTGTCATGTCTGAATGGTACGATGAGCCACGCGGCCCAAGTTTGTGAGTCTTTAGGAGTGGACACCCCATTTTCAAGTGACCTTCGATTTACCAAGTTGAGTCAATAGATACTGCTTTTTTTATCTTTCTGTGTGTATGGTAGCACAAGTTTTCTATTTTAGTACGATGCTACGAAGGAGAGCAATTTGTCCAATTATTGTCAAGAAAGAGACAAAAATTGTTCATTATGCTTGAGATAGATGAAAAAAAATGTCAAAAATGTTCTTATACTATACGAAAAGATCAAAAATGCCCTTTGTTTATACTTTGGTTCATTTATGTTCTTACTATTAATTAAATGGGCCAAAAATGCCCTCAAGTATAACGGAGGCAACGAAAAATACTTAAACCATTTAATTAGTTTTAATTTGTTTACCCTCTTCTCTTTATCCCATGAACCCAATTCCATTTCATTCACAAAATTTATTTATTTTCCTCCTTCAAAAACCTGGTCCCTCTTCTAGATTTCTTAAATTAAGACTAATTAATTTGAAACAATAGTATTACTAGTAGAAAATAATCAAACCAAACAAATATTTCACATTTACACTTGAAGATCACCTAAAAGTTGAACATACAGAGTACATATCGTCAGTAGTAGTAGTTTTTTCAACGTAATCTGTTATATCAGAATTTCATATGACGAAGATTATTGACAGTAGTAGTCCCTTGTAAATTGTTGGTCGCAGTCAATTCGGAGGCATTCTGGTTGGAAACAAGGGAAAACAGAGAAGTTGCTATGTTATTGAAGTTTCTCGGCTGAGGCAGATCCAGGAAATCAATGGTGACCTGAGGTTGAAACTCTGATCGAGTTCTATGGTGAGAAGAGCCCTCGATAGAGTCAGCTCGGATGAGCATGTGATAGCTCCGATTAGAGATGTCGGAGAGGCAACATAAACTGTTGTGGTGAGGTTTTTGTTTCTGCATGGCGTGGAGGAGAAATGAGATTAAACCTTCCATGATAAGTTCCTTGTTGGTGATGGATAATCTTTTTGAGTTTTGGATGTTTAGCTATTTAAGTTTTGATGTTAGAAATGGAGTTGGGTTCAGATAAAGAGAAGAGGGTAGACAAATTAAGATTAATTAAATTGTTTAAGTATTTGTTGTTGCCTCCGTTACACCTGAGGGAATTTTTGGCCAATTTCACTAACAGTAAGGGAATAAATGGACCAAAGTATAAACAAATGGCATTTTTTATCATTTCATATAGTATAAGGGCATTTTTTTTTACCCTTTTCCGTTCTTTAAATTTGGAGTGAATAGGTTACTCTCTTAAAGCTACCGTTATTTTTTGAGTTTCATATTTAAATTTTTTGGTGTTTCTACTTATCTGGCCTATCATTTTCTTTAGATTGAGAAAACTCTGGTTGAATATGTGGTAAATGTTCAAAAAGCTTGCAAAGAGACGAGTGAAAGATGAAAAAAGTCTTTAAAATGAGTTCACATGTTACAATGAATTCATTGTAGTTCAAGGGGGTTATGTGAGTATTCAATAGTTTAGGTATGAAACTTTCAAAATAATGACAGTTCAAGATTTTTAACATTTTCACTCTTCTTTTTTTCACGTGTACTATCACTTGGAATTCATTGAAGGAGTTTTTGGAGCGTGTTGTTCACGCATCATGCCATATTCCTCTTTGGGGGGGGGGGGGGTTCTTTAATACAAGATCTATGACACTTCAAAGAGATTCTAAAAACACCCAAAATTTTAGATATGGAACTACAAGACAATTAGGGGTCATTTGGTAGGCCGCATGGAAAGAAATAGTTCATGTATTATGTGTAGTATTATTTAGTACTATGTTTGGTAGGAATTTGAGCCTATGTATAACTAATCTATGGATTAGTTATACGTACATGGTATTATAGGATGTATTACTGATACCTTTCAAGGAAGTTGAGTAGTTCATGCCCATAATTCCGCATGAACCCTATGAGTCGAGCAGTCTTGAGATGAGAGGTATCATTGAGTCCTTGAGTTGAGTAGTTCATGCCCATAATTTCGCATGAACCCTCCGAGTCGAGCATTCTTGAGATGAGTAG